>CM035197.1:6965465-6994145 GCA_020233015.1 Callinectes sapidus
TATATATATATATATATATATATATATATATATATAATAAAACAACCCCAAACAAAAGAAGCGTGTAAATTTGGATAGTCCACCAGTTGTTATTATTTTTTTAGCTGCTTCTGGCATCACACCTTGGTAGCCTCTCACAAAGACGCAGTCAGGCTGTTCGTGGCGAAGTACCGTCGCAGCTAGTCAGTAACCCTCAAATAAAGCTTGTCAGCCTTTCAGTACACAACAGGTGCAAAGACTGGTCTACTGAGTCTAAAAGGCGCTCAATATGAAGACTGTAAAAGCACTAAGCAGTCAGCTCTAACAAAATCCAAGAGGCGGTGAAGTGTTGGTCAAGAGGGAAGGCAGTCATGTGGCGAAGGTAGGCGCTCTAACACAACAGCCAGAGGAAGCTTCCAAAAAGCCACACGAAGGCAATAAGGCAGCAGCAGATGGGGCAAAAGGAGTCTAAGGGACAGTCAATAAGGCTAGATTGCCAGGCTGGAGCAGCAAGTGTCATTGTGGTAGGTGATGGTTTCACAGCAGTGGCCACCTGGTCAAACCAGACACTTATGGGAATAGGCATCTCACACCACTGGCATTAATATGCTCCAGAGGTGAAGGGTTCACAGCACTGACACTAAGTAGATCAAAGGTGATGAAGACTTTCGTATATTGATTATTTAGGATTCAACTGCAAGTTGGCAATGAATGTTCCACTTATTCGTCTAACTATCTTGAAAAAATTCAATCTAAAAATGTTTGCATGGGGATACCTTGAAAAAAAAAATCAGTTACGGTACATCTGGTGCCACCATCAAGAGTTAGATAGTCTATATCACTCCACAGGTGAAGGGAAACCTACCGTACTAAATCTAATCAGAATCGGTTCAATGTTTTCTTAATAAAAAATCAGACGCTCTCAAATAAGTACGTATAGACGGAAAGGCAGGGAGTGTGTTTTATCAAATAAGATACAACGACTCTTCTAGGAAATCTGTTTTATTTTTTTGATAAGTAGCGTCCCTTCTCCCAGACGGTGGGCTGCTTTGATCCTCACGCGTAGGTGGGCCAGACGAGGCTGGAGTAGAGAGGGTTTCCTTCAAAGCTTCAAAGATCCGAAGCAATCCGTTACGCAGGAAGGTCAGCGTCCTTCACAGGACTCTGTTTACGCGTCCTGATCTCAAAGGCAAATGAAAAGCTGGGATCCAATAATTCGTTTGTGTGTGTGTGTGTGTGTGTGTTTAACTCGTCACAATGGTGCTTCATAGGGAATATTTTTCTTTTACTGCTTTTCTTATGTCTCCTCTGCTAGTAAAGACCTCCATTCATTTTTGTTGGGGGACATTCAAGTCTTCTTTATTCTCCAACTTCCAAACTAATCTTCGGTATGATACTATGTCAGAAGTTGTGTTACTCTTGTAAAGCGCAGTTAACCCGACAATCTCCTTGCTGTGCTTTATCTGAGACTCTTGTTGAATCTTCGTAAGTTTGTGGTACAGGTTTGGCCAACTCGCAACCCAGACTGTTCCCTCGCTCCTAGTTTATATTGTCTTATGTTTTTGTGCTTGCATTTGAGACGCTCGACACACATTTCTCCGATTCATCTTTTTTTTCATACGCCCTCCTTCTCTCTCTCTCTCTCTCTCTCTCTCTCTCTCTCTCTCTCTCTCTCTCTCTCTCTCTCTCTCTCTCTCTCTCTCTCTCTCTCTCTCTCTCTCGGTTTTTATTTGTTCTTTTTAATGCCAACACCGTGGTGATCTGTAGTTCAATATATTTTCTCTGTGCTCTCTTATATGCGGGAGGAAACTTCTGGCCGTGTATTGTTTAATAACTTTCCTTAGTATGAGTTATTAGTGAGGTCGATATGTAATGGTGTACTTAGTCATGTTACAAGGCATTATACTCATGTTATCAAGACAAATTGCATTGTTCCTCATATGTGTTCGTCATCAAATTGGGATGAGTTTCAAGTTGTTATTTCTTTTCTTATTCTGGTAAACGATGCATGAGAAGGAAACACTAATACATTGCTACTGTTATGAGAGTTGTTATAGCTGCTGCTACCGCTATTACTACTACTACTACTACTACTACTACTACTACTACTACTACTACTACTACTACTACTACTACTACTACTACTACTACTGTCATTACGTGTGCCACAATCACTGGTACTCTTGCTGCTATTCAACCCACCGCAGCTACCACGACTCGGCATGAAATTGGTGTTCCCATTACAAAACGACCAATTAGGGCACGGCCGCCTGGTCTCCCGGGCCGAGGGTGTGGCTGGGTGCCGAGGAGCCCTGTAATGGAACACCTCCACTAATTTATTCTCTTTATCTAAAATGAAAAACCAAACAGGTTATTATTTTTTTTTTGAGCTTGTTTATTTGAGTGCGGCAAAAGTGATGGGAGTGTTGGGATTAATTACGCCGTGTTTCTTTATTACCCCAAATTAAGCTCTAATTAACTGACAGTATTGGGTCTTGATGGGGGACGTGTTGTGGCAGCGGTGACGTAAGAACCATCGGTGTTAGCTCGACAATACGTGACTCGGAGCAGTGACCAGTTAGAGGAATTAAAGAAACGTAACTTGTAATCGATTGTACTTGCTTCACACCGTAGTTATTGCAGATGTGACCTGATGGGACTGTACATCGTTGCTCCTCTCCACGCCGCTGTAATCACAATTATTAAAGAACCATCTTATATTTCCTCCGTTAACATCTATTCACGGACGAAAAAATTAAAAGAAATAAAAAAAGCTGCCCTCTTCATTTACTTATTTTCTTCTTTTTATTTCTTGAACGTAATGCTGCGTTATTTTCAACCTAAGTGACTCACCATTCAATTACCGTCTTCTATCTACCGCGGTATTTTGAGACGGAAGTTGCGTATGTCTATTCACGACCTGGAAATATTAGCCAGGAAAATTGTACATGGCAGAGCTGTGAACCACGTGCGCCAATAAATCTACCGAGGGAAAGTACCATTAATCACGCCGCCTCCCCCTTGTGTTTTAAGCAAGGCAACTAACTACTGCTATCCGGGTCTGGAGAGCTGGCATGGGCACCACCAACTGACCTTAGCCTTGGAGTTGTTAGAGAATACTTGAGATTTCAGGGTTGTCTTTCTTGTTGTTTTTCTTTTCTTCCGTTCTCTCGAGTTTTTTTTTTTTTTTTTGAGGTTGACACTATGATTTTTTTCCGAATGTATTTTTTTTTCAGGTTGACACTATGATTTTTTTCCCGAATGTAATTGTCGTAGTCTCTCTCTCTCTCTCTCTCTCTCTCTCTCTCTCTCTCTCTCTCTCTCTCTCTCTCTCTCTCTCTCTCTCTCTCTCTCTCTCTCTCTCTCTCTGTGGAAATGAGAGTTATACGAGTGTACACCTCATAATCAAAACCTTTAAATCTCATCACTTTGTGGAAAGATTTGTATGAGTACAGTTCTTGCTTGTGATTAATGACATTACTGACAGACGCGTTGTGTTCAGGTCTCTAGATGTTCTCGCGGCCAAGCAGATTGTGCGAGTATCAGGTTCATATCTGGATACTCATTGATCTTTCACTTCGACTGTTTTTAAAGAATGCTGAAATAATAAGACGTGTTCTCAAAAGGGTTTTTCCTGTCATGTATGTTGGATTATTGTCGGTTTTTCACTAGAACCATAAATCCTTACAATCTCGTGTTATTTATTAGAAAGACTAATAGTCTAGAAACGTTTTCCTCTTTTTATTGCTTTTTTCAGATCTCACGGATAAGAGGTTTGGGTCTCTAAAAAATTTATCTTCAATAATGCAGCAATCTTGTTAATATTTCACCTGAAAAATGAAGATACTCATACAAATCCGTAGAACTTTGCCTGGACCCTTTTGAATTTAGTGACGGCGCGGCTCGGAGGTGTTATGAGCGCCCCGGACAAACCGTGTCTGGACCACGATTTTCACAGCTTTCGTTTCCGCGCTGCTGCCGCCATTTGCCCTCGCGCAAGCTGGGCAGGCTGCGGCTCAGGACACGCACGACGGAGTCAAAGGAAATGCACGCCTGGTGTCCTCCTCACCTCGCCTCACTTACTCACTCACTGCACTACTTCGGTTGTGCTTATTTCATTTATTTCTATTTTCCATGTTCGTCTTCATCTCTTACTCTCAAACCCAGAGATCTTGTTGAACTTAATTGAATGAGATTTAGTTCCTTTTTTTAACGTGTTTATTTACTTATTAGTGTATTCATTGGTGACATAATTAGTTATTGGGATGAGGACGCAGGAAGGGGAAGGGACGCTAGGTCGTATTCAGTACAGTCACCCCAGTAAGCTCGCCATGTTTATTGGTCATGTGTTTGGTATTTGTGTATATTGCAAAACAGTTTTTCTTTTAGTATTTGTATTCCGGTAATGAAAGCAATTTATCTAAAGAAATTTAATGTTTTAAGTACGTACGCATATGTGAGCGCAATGTGTGGGATAAACAACATCGGTAACACGGTACCTCAGAATACAACATATGTAACTTTTTGGGTGTGGACGATTTTTGTAAACTTTCCTCACGCCATGTGCAAAATGTGCGAAAATTAAATTGATTTTCCTTATTGTTCTTTGAGAAATTTAAAACATTAAAGTTGGCAGTAAATCTGTAACACTGCAGACGGTTGTCGCTGTTCCCAATGGTGAAAACCCAGACCTCTCCGTGCCCTGGTCCTTTACACCTTTACCCCTTTACACCGCCACCAGCCATCCATCCATCCACCCAGCAAATCCCAGCCACCCACCACGCTCCACCATCCAGGGATTCTCCTTTCCACACCAATGTTTTCATAGAAAGCTACGTTACTTCTCAGTTCTTAAATGCATCTGACTTTACTAGTTGGCTAATCGTTCATTTACAGCAAAAGAATGACCAAATACTCAATGTCTTGTTTATTTGCAATAAGGATGTGAATGAACCGATTGACATTGTACATGTCTGTTAAAAGAAAAGAAATAGCCAAGAAGAGAGAAGGATTAGGATGTTCATTAGCCATCCTCCTACACTCAAAGGATTATTGGTGAAACCTTTCAAGCTGGACACTACTAACGTGGCAAAATATCAATAATGAAATGAGGGTACTCACTCTTAGTAATTTAAAATGTCGATTGTCCCTGGTATAAAGCTCTTAACGGCTACAAGTTTCCATGTCAACCGTGTTCTTAAACCCTTCAGTATTGGGAGGCATTTTTACCTTGAGTTTTGGGAACGGTTAGACGATTTTATTGACTCTGTAGAGGTCAGAAGATTAATGGTCAGAGTCTTCACTGTTTTAATCCCTACAGAAGTTTCTGAGTTTGTGCAGAATAGCATAGAATAGAATAGTAACCAGAATGAATATAATAATACACCATTGTACTGAAAGGGTAAAACAAAAAAAATCGAGAACAGGTCAGTTTCTTTTTCATCAACATTTAAATCCTTGTTTTGTTACATTGGCCGAGTATAAATATGTCTGCGTCCTACAGCTTTTATCCAGAGTGCCAGCTACCTGAGTCAAAGCCGTAAGATTCTTTATGTTAATCACCTTGGTCCAAATAAGCTATGTGCAGCCACAGAGTACGTACGGGCACCGCTGGATACTCGCTTCCGACCCCGATAGTATGCTCCGCGTGGTCTTGGTGTACCACTACCACCACTGCCTTGCCACCACCACCACCACCACCACCACTGCGCTACTACTACCATCATCGCCTCCATCATCAATAAACACTCTTATTTATTTTTTGCAGAGTAAAGTATATACAGAAAAACGCCGAGTGAACAAAAATAGAATTCTTCCTTCACTATTCCCTTTATTTCCACATTTCCTGTCTCCTTTCCCCCTTCCTCTTCTCTTTTACGCTCACTCCTCGTCCCCTCTTTCCCTCCCCTTCACATAAACTAGAGGCTGGCCAAGGCCTACAGAACACAATTTACTTGAAAAAAGCTCTCACTAATTGCCTCTCCTTTTAAAGAAACTGTTTCTAAGAGAGCATGGTCAGTTTTAGTCCCTATGGAATGGTAATACTAGTTTATTAAAAGCGCTCAGATTGAGGAAAAGTTTATTCATAATGAGAAGAACATGAATTAACAAAGCTGGAGCTTTTGACTGTATAGTGAAAAAGAAAATAAAAACTTACGTTAACTCTTACATTAGTAAGACGGATGGAGTAGGAATGGGAGTAATTACAAAGTTTGGTGTTCTCCACAGTTCGGCTGGTGACCGTCCACCACAGCTGCAGGAGAACAGCCAGAAAGGGAACTTTTGGGGAAGGAAAATAGAAAGTGATGCAATCCGTAAGTTCTGAGACTCTACAGTTCACCAGGACTTCACTGAAGACTGTCGCTTTCTGAGCGAGTAACAAAGGTCTTTCTGGGGATCTTAAGAGACGATGATTGAAACAATGTTAAGGAAAAACAATCCTTCGTAGACTGTCCATTTCAAATTTGTGTTGAACAAAGTTAAAACTACAAAGTGATAGATGAAATTCTCTCTCTCTCTCTCTCTCTCTCTCTCTCTCTCTCTCTCTCTCTCTCTCTCTCTCTCTCTCTCTCTCTCTCTCTCCATCATGACTTGTTAAGGAAACGCTCGTTAGAAAGTTGCTTCCTTTGTTTCCTTCCTTGCTAAATTGATCAAATCCTTCTGATCCGATTTCTGCTAATTATCGCTTTCTTTGTTCTTTTCGTTCTCGAGTTACCTTTATATACGAACGGATGAAACAGAAGTACCAGACAACCAGAAAGAAGTTGCGAAAGTCAGCTATCTAGTTAGGATAAGGACTGAGCATCGCACGGTACTTCATACAATACCCCCTCCCCCCACCGCCCCCCTCCTTCAGCGACGAGATACTACAGCAACACTTTGTCCTTTTCGGTGATAAAGTTATATATGAGGAAATGTTTGTGTTGGCGCTCACTAATGTAACAAAACCGTAACATTCAATGAAAGCTTTTGTATAATGTATTTTCTGTTGCATGAATAGAATCACCTGTCGCGCTTTACTTTTTTTTTTTTTTCCCTTTAACTTCGAAGTACTGCAGCAACACTTTGTCCTTTTCGGTGATAAAGTAGTTGGCGAGCATTAGAGTTGAGCGTATTTGTCTTCCATTTCCTGTGCTGACCTTTTAGCGCCAGGCTGTGGTTGGCCTCGGAACTGATTTTATCCTTTTTATTTTGTAACCAGAACGTGCAAACCAAAAGTTCCTTGAAAATTATTTTGAAAGGAAAAACATACGTGGTCATTGTTTGCTTTCGATTGCAACCCTTCCAATGTGATAATTGATTCGATGCATGTGTGTTTCATTTTGGTGAATGCTTTAATACCAACCGGAAATTAATCACTTTCTTGCAGGGTATTCCTTTTCATTTCGTTCACCTGTTTCCAGTTGAATTTCTTAATATTTAGTGTAATGTTCTTCTACGAGCTTTGAATTTTCTCTACCGTCCTTTTTTCTGTTACATGAGTTGATTGGTTTTATGCATGTCACTAATTGAGTTCCCATGAGCCTCTGTTCTCCTTTGATTGCAGTTTAATACCTACATCAGCTGCATTGGTATATCTCTTTCGATTACCAATGATGATGTGTTTACTCGCGTAGAAATTGATGTGGCTTCCAGTAAAGATATACTCCTCTTCTTTCCTGTGACCCAATGTGTATATATTTTTTGGACAGGTCACATTAGCGGGCTTTTTTATCATTTTATGTTGCCCTTGGCCAGCTTCCCACTCTTACACACAAAAAGGAAAGAAAGAAAGAAAAAAAATATTTCTTCTGAAAGCACTTTTTTCCCATTAGCGCACTGTGAAGATCCCACATACTGAGCTCAGAGAGTGAAGCACATCTCATCTGACGTGTGTTCGTTCATTCTACGGAACCATCGCATTAATGGCTAGTTCTGCAGGACATTCAGTTATGCGCAGCTTGCCAAGTCAGCTCAGAGGGTAACATGAACTTAATATCCACAGGGAATATTGTTAAACACTTTCCTTTTTTTAATTTTCTTCGTTCGTTCCAATTGTGATTATACGTATTATACATTCAAGACGCTTCGTTAGTATGATGAACGAAATGGAAGGTCGTGGTGCAACGCGAGCAAGAGTCTTGTTGGTCATCTCTAATTAAGTATTCTCGTGGGATGTAATCTATTTTTTGTACCAGTTTTCTTTCCTGCAATGCTGAAATCGACATGTTAGCTTTTCTTAACCTGCTGGCTGGTGAATTCTTCTTCCCTTTGGTCTTTGTGTAGTGATGAAAAAGAATGTAGTTTTTCGTTGGACATTCTCATTTTTCATGTGTCTCCTTTCTAGACGATCCCATTTTCCGTCCTTTCCGTCGTTCTCTTTGATAATTTGCGCATTCTTCCACTGCCCTGTCGTGTCTCCTACTACTTTTTTTTATCTTCCTGTATTCTTTCCTTTCTCCTGCGCTTCTTCCTAAGTATTCCCCCACATCATCACCACCACCTTTCCCCCCTATCATCAACATCATCATTAGAATCACCATTCATCCCAGTCATCCGCAACACCCGCTGCTTCTCCGTCACCTTTCCCTTTCCTCATTTTCTGCAGCCAATCGATCCCACTTGTCTTAGTGCTGATGAGTCCTTCGTGAGCACAGAACGAAGTTTTTCCACCAAACACAGGGCTGTTCTTCCCCAGCAAGCACCGTTTTCAGTCAGACAGCGGAAGGTGGTTGGTCTGGCCGGATATTTGTAGGAAAGGGGGAAGGCAAGGCTCGGACGAGGACATGGAGAGGGAGGGGCAAGGCAGTAAGAAACGAATGGAGAGGAGGAGAGGCGATGTGTAAGAATGATCGAAAAAAAGAGAAGGAAAGAAAGAGAGAAAAGAAAGGAAATGAACAGGAACAAGAACACGGATATGAGAGAGAGAGAGAGAGAGAGAGAGAGAGAGAGAGAGAGAGAGAGAGAGAGAGAGAGAGAGAGAGAGAGAGAGAGAGAGAGAGAGAGAGATCTTAAGCTGGGTAAGGCAGCAGGGGATGAAGGGGCTTTTGGAACGTTTACCTGGGGAGGGGAGTCACCTTAAGGCTCGCCTGTCACAACACTCGCCACACAGCAAGAGGAAGTGAAAGAAGGAGAGGTTCTGCTTCCATAATGGCCTAAAAACACCCACGTTTACTTTAAGGATTCATTTTGTTTGGTTTGTTTTTTTCGTTTACAACTTGTCAAATCTTCTGCATTTTTTTTCTTTTTTCATTGGGGTTTTCTTGCTTTTTTGTTGTCTTGCTGATGTATATGCAATGTTAAACCTGTGTTGTAGGAAATTGAAAAGAATAAGAAAGTTTGCAAGTCACAATGTGGCCTACATGTGGCAGTTCCTACACAAAACATTGCATCTTTTATATTTACTTGTCATTCTTAGATATAAGTTTCCTTAATCATTTAGTCTCTTTAGTATTGAAATGAGTTTTTATTACATTTATTCTGTTTATCGTTTGGCAATTTTATACACCTTCAGAAACTCATGGACTGGTACACTGGCCTTAATCCTCTGGCTTATATAGACCCTACGTAATGTCAATAAAACCGTCTAATCACATCAAAACCTCGTGGTAAAAATGTGTTCTAATACTGAAAGGGTTAACGCACCCTATTGACTCAGCAGTGATGTTAACTCCATTCTATTCTTCTACGGCTTTTTTATGTAAGAGGGGGAAGCTGGCCAAGGGAACTAAACAATGAATATAAAGCCCACTCATTTTCCAGTTTCCTTAAAGGGCCACAGAATTAGCGAGAACCCAGGGTAACCAGTCTCTTCGTATATCTTTGTTACTTTTATTTGAACCTGTTATTTCTTGTCGTATCGTGATTACTAATCCTCAGAATTTTGTTTTGTGTCCTATTTTTCTTTTCTTTTATGTTTACTTCATTATTTATGCTTTGTTTTTTAGAAGTTTCTTTTATTATGGTGATTTTAAACGCTCAAGTGTCCATAATGTAATAGGAAAATATCATCTTCAGTAATGGGATACATTTTTACCACGAGTTTTAGGTGTTATTAGTCGATTTTATTGACATTAGTAATATTCTCTTAGTGTCGGAATATTAATGGCCAGAGGCTGTACTATTTCAATCCCACATGAGTTTCTGAAGTTACATAAAGTCGACAGACAGTAAAGAGAAAAATATGAAAATGCCTCTCAGTACTGAAGGGGTTAAGACTTCCGCGACTTTTATTTCTTTTTCTTCTCCTTATTTTCATTTTTGTCAGTGATATTATTATTTTTTTTACCACAAGTAGTCAGTCAGGAAAACAATTTTTGGAGACACACCATGACCAGAATCACGCAGCCTTGTTATTGTGAAAGAGTGTGCAAGCATTGGTCGTCCCCCGCGTCGCAGCTAATACAGCTTGACACGAATTTCCTCCACTGCCGGGAATTTCCGAAAACATAGTGACATTTGTGTCTCGCATTTTATCTTACCCTGTATAATTTGTCTAATTCTCCGTTCCATAAGCTGGTTTGCCTTGATGTAATCCTACGTAATATACCAGACTTAAATACTCTGTGGTTGAGATAAAAGAAACAAGTCACACTCGTACTGAGAAAGAAAAAAAAATGAATAAAATATAGAAGAGGAAGAAAAATGGAGAGGGAGATTAAAGATAAAAAGTTAAAACAGAAAATGCAGAATACGAAAGTGGAAGCGGCGTGTGAGCATCAAGGTTCTTTTCGCAGGACATGTAACACGGTTAATGGATTGTAATGTGGTAGTTTTATAATGTCTGGCTGCTCTCCGGCTCACCAACTCTGAGAGGTCTCTTGCCCTGAGAAATCATAAACCGAACCGAAAGACCAGAACTGCTGATAAATGATGTGTTTGCAAGCAGGAAGTGAGTTACATTAATGTGAGACAGTAAGACTATTCATGGTGAGGGGATAAGACGTTCTGTGTCACTGTGACTTGGAGACCCCTTACACTGGTGAGCAAATTGCAAGGTGAAGCCTCAGCACACCCTGAATGCTGGAGGCTGAGCCAGTCTTAGAGTGCACCTCTCCTGTTAGAGCTGCCGTCCCTCACTTCTTGCTTCCAGAGGTACTTGTGTCATAGAAAACATGACTTACAGAATTCGGCTTTTTTCAGGCGTTACCAATGAAAGAGCATAAACTAATTTGCTCCTTTCTTTCAGCAATGTTGATATGAAAGCGGCAATCTTGTGAAAGCGACTAAATTTGGAGCTTTGTTACTTAGGGAGCTTTAGGTCTCTGTGTTTGACTCTTGTGTTTTCACCCACAGACAAGCGTTTCCTGGACGGACAGCTGTACAAGATGCCGTCCACCACACGGGAGCAAGGTGAGGCAGACAATCATAACTACTTACCGTCTGTCCCATTCCATGTAGTGTTTACCATTTATCTGATCTTCATTCACTCAGCTATTTATTTTTCTATTCATACCTTCTTAGCTCAAGATCCATAGGGATAGGTGTCCTGTTGTGCCTTTTGTCACTTGAGGCTTTATAAGTAGGTAGTAGCTTATACAAGTTTTATAAAGTATTAAAGTCACCTTCATAACAGTGTGCGTGTGGCTGAGCGCGGCGTGTGAATAAATCCTCCTTAATGCCTCAGTGAAGCCGCCCCCGGGTGCGTCACAGTCTCAGTGTTATATAGAGGTGTGGGTGAGTCCTGCTTAATGCTTCAAAACCTGCCCACCATTAACTAGGCTTCTCGTGACTTGTGGCTCTGTAGGCGAGTACGGAACGCACATCGTGGGCGGCGGTACCAGGTTCCTGCAGGCGGGCTCGTCGCTGGCACTGGAGTGTGTGGTGACTCACACTCGCGCCCCGCCCTCTGCCGTCCTATGGTATCGCGACAACAACCTGCTGGACTACGACTCTCCAAGGGGCGGCATCTCCCTGCAGGTATGTTGTGGGTAGTAGTGATGGTGGTGGGGATGGGGGTGATTAAAGTTATATAGAATGACGGCGGGCCATGACTCAGATGTTCGATTATCCTGAGTGGTGATATCAACTTTTGCACCATCAAACCTGTTAGTTGACGGTGTTGGTGGAGGTCATGGTGGAGTCAGTAGGTCGGTGGGTGGTGGTGGTGGTGGTGGTGGTGGTGGTGGTCGTGGTGGTTGAGTAGGAGAGGTAGGGGGTTGCAGTATTCTCTCCTCCATAACAGCAGCTGTACGCTGCGATTAAAGTATATAATGATTTTTCCATTTAATATTTTGTGATTTTAATTTTTCCACGAATACTTTAATGCATCATAAGCACCTTGGGATCCATAACTGATACAAATATATCAGAAAAATAGTTTTATTTATATTTATAACCCGCCCATTTCAAGTGCTGACCATTTATTACAGACATGGTACCAGTTGCCGGTAAGAAAAACATTTTTGGAGAGTTCTCTACATGCATGATTCATAGACAATATGATGTGATTGGCAAGGTACGGAGGAGAACTTATAGCATTTAGTGATTATTTGAAAGCACCTCATACTCATCACAAAGAAAAAATGGAGACAAGATTATACATCAGAACTGTGACCGCCCGCTGAGTCCAACCTCACTACTCACTGGGCGGAGGCGGGACGTGAGTGGCTGTTGCACTACGAGGAGAAAAAAGGAGAGGTCATAAGAAAAGTTGTTGATGGCGGGAAGGAAGAAAAGGACGATGAGGAGGAGGAGGAGAAAGATGCTGAGGATTGAAGGGGCTGGGAAGCCGGGCTGAGCGAGGCAGAGAGACCATGAGTTGCTGCGAGGTGGAGTGAGGCTGCGTGGAGTGAAAAAGAAAATAAAGAATTTAATTTATATTTTTGGTGCTGGAGATGCATGGTCATATATATGGCAGCAAGACGGAGAACGAGAAGACTTTAAAGAACTGTGTCTAGGGCGGAGATGAAGCTGGGTACGTGGAGAGGAATAAAGAGGAGGCTGACTGTGAGAGGAAAGAGGAACTAGGACGCAGGTAAGGTGATGGTGGTGTTGCATCTTTAAAGACAACAGTTATGTACGTAGAGGCCACTGTTGCGTGTATAGCTTGCGTTGAAAGTTTATAAAGTGCTGAAAAAACACTAACTTACATCTTACGGAGAAATACGGGAAAAGTTAACAAGACATAAAGGAAAATATTGCTGGAGCTTAAGTTCAAGCTTCGCTACCAGAGAGTTCCCTTCCCACTTAATGGTGATCCAGGTGACGCTCTGGAGAAGCCGTACAGGTGAAAAGCGTGGAGACTTTTATAAGGGACGCTCTAGTTACGAAAGGCCAGTTGTGATGTGGCGCAAGTGATGATAGATGACTCGTCCAGAACAATAATTAAACACTTATGTGAAAAGGATGCAGAGTAAATTTATGTTGGAATGATCTGAAGACTATTCTAAAACAAAAAATCACAATGAAGCTTTACCTTGAGGACTGGAAGAAAATAACTATAAAAATCATCGGAAGTGATGATTGAGGATGAATCAATAACACACGTCAGAATCCAGGTGAGAGGTGAAGGTAACGAACTCACGGTGAGGAACGCAAGACAACCAACCATCGTCCTTCCTTGTTTGCCCAACTCACTGTCAACAGTTTGCCACGTTCCATCAGTTAGCTTGTAAAAGGCATTACTTCATATTCGACGCGGCTCGCACCAAACTACTGAGCCGGATGGGAAGGTGTGGATTGTGATAACAGTTTCAGAGTTCCCGGCACAAGCTGGTGGTGGAGCTCAGGAAGTTGAGGCTGCCACGCTGATGCAGCAAATGTGTGCTTTCCTGGTTACTTGAGACTCCGCCTTATGGTGATGCGACTAGTAGCAGAGAAACTTGCATTGAGGGTTAGTTAGTTGTACACTTGTTCGTGAAAGCAAACCACAGAAATTGAGCTTGTGTGAAAGTCTGGTGCTACTACTATTGCATTTTTCCAGTTATCCTCAGTTCAAAATTTCGCCAACATTACGCAACATCAAAGCAAGGATATTTGAGAGGCTCAAGTTCACAATTATTATACTGTTTAAGAAACCTTTCGATGGCAATAAATGAACGTTTGTGTCTTTGCGAGTGAGTAGTTGACAAGAAGTCGTCCTGCCCAGCCACCTGCTGCGGAATTCTTGCCTCTGCCACTCTCATCTCATGTCCAGTGGAGTCCAGCCATCCTTTAATCGCTGTTTGCTTTCTCCTCGCTCTGTGACGTCTGCGGGTCTTGGGTTCGAATCTTAAGACTTGTGAGAGGATTTGTTGTTTTCAGTCCTCTTTTTGAAGAGAGAAAATAGACAGGACATAACTACTCAATTCATAGTAGAAGAACCTTGCTTACAAAATACATTTTATTTATGAATGAATCACTCACGATAGAACAGGGCGATACAGTAATATATCCCATACCATCACTGTGACTAACATTTTTTTTTCAATTCAACTTGCTAAACAATGGACACTGATTATAATCAAGATCCAAGTGAAGAGATGTATCATGCCATGCCCAGATTTCCTGGGTACTTCCCTTGGGGCGTCTCCAGGAATTGATTTTCTTCGATATACACATTGAAACCTAACCTAATCTAACCTAACCTAACCTAAACTAACATTTAAAGAAGCAGCAACATTATACATATTGAAATTGTATCAAGATGAATTTCATAATCAGTTATATTATTTTCTTTATAAAACCAGCGAATCATGTGAGAAGTGGCATTAAACACACTTGTGATTATAGAAAGCTTTGTTAATTTCACAATCACAACTCTCAAGTTCCGTATAGGAATGTTTATGCTTCTATTGACAATGTTCCGGCTGATGAAACGATTGTCCTTGGAGAGAAGGGGGAAGAACGACAGAAGAAGTAAAAACAACAACAAGTAGAACGCTAACAAGAACAATGAAAACAACAAGCAAACTAGAAAGAAGAAAAATAAACGATAAGGAGAGCGGTGGAAAGCTGGGAGGAGGAAAGTTGTCACAAGTAAGGAAGGAGGAGGAGAGGAGGAGGAGGAGGAGGCTGTAAAGAGATTGAGACGGAAGAAGGGCGTGTGAGGAGAAATAAAAAGAAAAGAAATTGTGTGTTGGGAAGGAGAGAGAGACAGAGAGAGAGAGGAGTGAAAAACGGTATCGTAAACTTATATTTGAAAAGACCAAAGTGAGAGATAAAAGTGAACCAGAGTGATGAAAGAACTTGCTCTCTTGTTATAACTTGAAATCTGTCCAGACACTTACCACCACCACCACCACCGCCACCGCCACAGCAGCAACAACAAGGGTTATAACCACGATAATATCCGCTCAGCGTGGCAGGTTACAATACAGCATCGATTTATTCACAAAAAGCTTGATCCTGAACAAGGGGAATGTAGTGGCTCCGTGGAGAGACTGTGGAGGGGCACTCAGCGGGGACCTGAGAGTGCCAGCAAGAGGGAGGGTGTGGCTCGGGGTGATAAGAGGCGCTGGGGAGGGGGGGGGGGCAAAAATGATGCGAGGGATGATGCGTAGACACCTTTTCCTCCCCCACCAGCACGATAACTTAATAGTGATAAACATGTGCTATAATTAACAGTAATGTGAAAGTGTTAAAAGTTATAATGAAACGAAATTAATAGAGGAGATTAGTAGTGGCTTGTATATACATGACCTGCCACCCCTTACTAACACCTTTCGTCTCTACCACTGCCACACATAATTTACATGTATTAACATTAACATTGATTCGATAAAGAATGTAAATGAAAACGGAATAAACAATCCTAAGACTGGTAGTATTTTGTAGATGAACGTTATTTTTGTTCTACTGACTAACATCATTACCACCACTATTTCCAGCAGAGATTAACCGTACCCAATATGTAAACGTCACTTATCAATAGTATTTTGTACATAAACATTACTTTTTTTCTTACTGATGAGCACAATTACCACCACCACCACCACCACGATAATTATTTTTTCCTCCTACTGACTAACACAACTACCACCACTACTACCACCACTATTTCCTCCCCACTGAGACTGAGTACCTAATACACAAACATCATTTATGCCTTTATTGACCATCCCCTCTACCACCACCACTTCTCTCTTACCAGGTGGAGAAAGCAGGGCAGCAGACCACCTCCAGGTTGCTCCTCTCTTCAGTGCGGGAGACAGACTCAGGAAACTACACGTGCGTACCAGTCAGTGTGCCCACCAGCGCGCCTACAGCCTCCGTCACCGTCCACGTCAGCACAGGTTATAATCATCATCATCTTTAAGACTATTTATTCAACCGCGTGACTGAGAGATGAATGAAAGTGGTGTACATGATAAGGGAAATGGCTAAAAGGAATTGATGGGAACTGTGTGGTGGTGGGTTTGGTGTGGGAGGGGGAGAGTTGGGTGGTGTTGGGGATGGGTGGTGGTGGTGTATTGGTGTGTTATCAGCCCCCCCCTCCTACAGTTTATTTTTTCACTCCCTGTCTTTGGTTATTTTGGTAGGTATTCCTATGTGTGCTTCCCGTTTTTTTTTTTTTCTCCTTCCTGTACGTCTGACTGTTTGTCTTGTGTTCATGTTCGTGTGTTAACTGTGTCTTCCACTTTCTTGTTTCTTATTCGCTTCACTTTCCTTCTAATTTAGCTTTTTTTGTCGCATCTCTCTCTCTCTCTCTCTCTCTCTCTCTCTCTCTCTCTCTCTCTCTCTCTCTCTCTCTCTCTCTCTCTCTCTCTCTCTCTCTCTCTCTCTCTCTCTCTCTCTCTCTCTCTCTCTCTCTCTCTCTCTCTCTCTCTCTCTCTCTCTCTCTCTCGTGTCCTTCTCGACAAAGGGACTAAAAATACACGTGTAGATGAATTACACAGTGGGGATGCAGAGAGAATGAATAGCTAAACTGAATAGCTGAACAAATGTAGCCTTTTTTTCTTTTTTTTCTTTTTTTTACTCTCATTATTGCCATCTGAGTGTTATCCAGTTTTACGTTTCGTTTTCGTTTTTTTTTTTTTTTTTTATCTTTTCTTTTCTATTTAGTTTTGTGGTGTGGCTGCACCTTTTCTCGTCCAGTGTTGAAGTAATGCATGTAATTATCAAGAAATGTTATTGCTCTTTTTTTTCATTCACAGTCACCTCTTATCTGTTTTACCAAGTCTGGAAAAAATTGAAGTGCATTTTATAACGTCAATAAAACAATGTTCATTAAAAAAAAAGAATACTTAGGTTTATTTCATTCTCGCTAAATGTTAATTTTTCATCACTTCTTTTATATTTTAATGTGCGTTTTAACATGGTTTAATAACATGAAGTTCAATTCAGACAGAAAAATACTTCATTTTGACAACTGTTGTGGCGGTGGTGGCGGTGGCGGTGGCAGTGGTGGTAGTGGTGGTGGTGGTGATATGACTGCCATCGTTGTTAGTAGTGGCAAAGACGGTAATGGCAATATTTGGTGTCGTGTCATTTGTTTCCGTGCCTTTTTTGGCGGGTGTTATTGGCCTGTTGCAGGGTGGCAATGTTGGCACGCAAGGGAATAATGCAGGAGTGTTTGCTATCGTTGCGGAAGGATTCTTTACAAATATAAATTGAAAAGTAGGAATATAATATTATTGATCACCAGTAGGCAGGAATGTGTACTCACTGAAACAGAATAGTAAACGTCACATCAATGTATCTTTCCCTCTGAGTGCCACATGACTGCTTAGAGACAACAATGATCATTCTGTAAACCCTCACTCGCCGCAGCTTCTCATTGTTGTTCCCGCCAGCGCCGTGTGTTACGCTATTCACACCCAACAACACTCCTATTCTGTCTGGAACTCATTTGCCGAGCATCATTTATCCTCCTTTACAAAAATAAGCTCTGAGGTAAAATTCACGATGCACGAGCATGCGTACTTGATAATTTATGGGGTACATTATAATATATTTAATGTTCTTAGATGAGACGGAAAATTATTATGATATGCAGTAAATGAGCTCTCTCTCTCTCACTCACTCACTCTGGGGTGCGGGTGAGTAGAGAAGGATGAAAAGGGTGAGAAGTGCTCCTCACACACACACACACACACACACACACACACACACACACACACACACACACACACACACACACACACTGAATCACACAGGAATAAGCTTCAGACAGAATCAATGTATACACTGTTTCGTTTTGTATTATTTTCTTTGTTCCTTCACGCATTGCTGACGCATCTGCTTATACCGGAGCCAAGTGAATCAGGCGTCATGCTGAATTGCTAACTTGCTCCTCCCTAGCGTCGCGCCGCATTGAATATCGCTAAATTGTGAATGCGAAGATCAACCCAACTCTCTGGGCTGACTTCAAAGTATCTGCTGACATTCTGGCTTTCGCTGAGCAAATTCGCATCCCCTGTGAGTGAGTGTGTGGGGGAGAGGGAGGATTCGTTAGAGCCTACACAGAGTTCGTTGTCAGTCTGCCGTCGAAGGGTGAATGTTTGTCAAGGAGGAAGTACGGGGAAGGCATTGTGCTGCGGATACCTTGCCATAAAACTTGCTAGGTGGTGATTGTGGTAGTGGTGGTGGTGGTAGTCGTCGTGGTAGCGATGTTAGTGACACATTTGATCACAGGGGGTGGTGGCGGTGATGATGGTGGTGTTCACAGGTGCGACGTGGAGGGCTGCGTGACATTAAGGAATTCCCTCGTGGATCCTTTAGTATCGCGTAATCAAACCTGAAATGTGACTTCCGCGTGCCGAGAACGTGACGCGCGGGATATTCCGTGGTGTGTGTGTGTGTGTGTGTGTGTGTGTGTGTGTGTGTGGATTTGGGGAGGGGGGTAATAGAGAGGCAGAGGGGGACAGCTGTATGGCGTGTGGTGACTCAAGAAATGCAGGAAAATTATGACACCCACTATTTACATCAGTTGATTAACAAATATATAAAAGAATTCAAGATGATAAACGAACACGAAAAGAATGGTTTCTCTGGACCTGTACGTACACACATACACACACACACATTCACAAGAAAATAATAGAATGAAATAAATAATGTGGATAAAATAGAAAAAGAAAAGAAGGAGAACTAATGAAAAAGAATCGGGGAGTGAAGTGCGCGGTGCTGGTGGCATTGGCAGACCATCAGTCAGTGCCACAGTTAGTGCCCTGATGACCCTCAACTTGTTTCACGCTTTACCTCTTCCACTCGTGCCGTACTACACACCCACACCCACACACGCACCCAACCTCCCAACCACACACACACACACACACACACACACACACACACACACACAGTCACATTCATCACGTTTCCTCTTCCAGTCATCACGCTACCTCTTCAACTCATGTTATACTAGACACCCAGCCACCCTCACACGCACCCAGCCACCCTCACACGCACCCAACCACCCACACTCATCACCTTCAGATATCATAAGGTCATTGATAAATATAGGTCTCGTAGCCTCCTTTTGCCTTCTTCCCCTCTCGTCCTTCCATCTTCTCTGCCTTTCCCCCTCACCATCTTTTTATTCCAAATGTCTTGCTATAATTCACTGGTATGTGTTTGTTTCCTTTCCAAGCTGATATTAGTGTATATTATGGGGGTTATTTGGAATATTGTCCTCTCCACTACTATTTCTGCAATGAGTTTTGACACGCGTGGGTAAATCAGTTCGCTTTCGTAATAGAAAAGAGTGAAACACACACACACACACACACACACACACACACACACACACACACACACACACACACACACACACACATTTTTCACGCATGGACACCACGTACATGTTTGGAAGGACATGTGGAATGCTAGTCATTCCAACACGCACGTTTACCAGGATGGTTTAAGTTCTCGTGCTTGATTTTGCCAGGTTAGCATCGCCTGACCCTTCATGATATCACAATGAGGATTCTTAACCCCCTCAGTGCTATGACGGATTTTCATATTTATTCTTCATACTATTTGACGATTTTATGAAACTTCAGAAACTTATATGGGGATTAGAATACGGGTAGTAAAGACTCTGGCCATTAATTTTCTAACCTCCGTAGAGTTTTGCTAATATCAATAAAATCATCTAATCGTACCTAAAACTGAAGGTAAAAATGCGTCCCAGTGCTGAAGGCGTTAAAGGACAGTGTGTAATCACTCCTCCGCTGCACTCTTATGAAATGCGTTCTTTGTACAGTAATTAGAATTTGTTTCAGTATATCATTGAAAGAATAATACTAGTTCTTCCTAGTCTCCACAGACAGACGCCCTGTCGTCGACGTTCTGCTTTCCAACTAAATGAATATCCCTCGTTCAGGAATCGGCAGCCGAGGAGACAAATATATATTACGCCTCGCACAGCACCACCATCTCGGCGTGGCGCGATACCAATACTTCCTGCGGATTTCTTTTTCCGTCACGAGCAAACTTGAGGCAGACATTTTTCACGCGGAGCCTCCAGCCGCCGGTGCTGACACCAATGAATGCCCGACCATGAAAAGATTTCTGAGAAAAAATATAAGTATACTATTTTTCATGAGAGTAATAGTTTTTATGGGGATAGTTGTAGTCGTGTGGTGGTGGTGGTGGTGGAAATAACAAACAGAGTGTTGCCGATTCTTTTTCTCTCCCTTATATCTATTGGCAGATGTTGTTGTCTTGTTACAGGGGAGAGGGAGGGGAGCCGATAACACTGAGGTGCTTGTTATCGGGAGGAAGGATTCTTGGTAAATACAAAAAGATAAACATTGTCCACACATCCTTATTCTTCGCCATGATCAGGAAAGCCACATACAGTGGCTCGAGCAGTGCATCCACCAGCACATCCACATATCCACCTCCACACAGCTAATACTCAAAATCCCCGAAACTCTATTTTCAAATAAATCAAAAGACGGGGAGTGCCACGTGTAACCATGGCAACGTCTCACAGCTCCCCATATTTTCTTATGTTCGTAAATAGTGGACACGAGTGCAGGACTTACATTGTATCTCATCGTCAGTGACTTATAGGCTCACAAGAGGCGTTCTCAACCCAAGGATGATAGACTTCCCTCATGTAATGGCGGTTGGCCTTCCTAAACGCATATTATTCCTTTTCCCCCCATCATTAACTCTTTATTCTCCCTCTCCGCCACTTGCACGCCTTCCAAGAACTCACTGAGCTCCATCGTATCATAACAAGCACCACTTTCTCACTACTCGACTCGCCCATTTTATCGTCGATACTTCCATCAGCGTGCTTCACTCCTCGGCGTCCTGCAGTTGATCGCTCTTCCCGCCATTCCACAGCTCTAAGCTTTCCTCTTATTACTCGGACACGCACACCGCGTATTACTCTTTTTTTACGACTATATGGACACCCGCTTCGCGCTTTCCAATACGTACCCTGGAAACATTTCTTACAGATTTCTTTCCCCCATTCTACTCCTTTTATTTTAGCTAAACGCAATCTTGTGTGTCCGATATAAATATGAACCCAAACCAGATTCATACATGTGATATTCAGTGCTGCCTTGATACTCGGCTTTCCGTGTAATACAAATATGAACATTATTTGCTTCGATGGAGTGGGAGAGTTTTGGTTCACACTGGGTGGATGGCATAGGACGGCAGTTGTCTAGTGGCGACGCTTTGAGTAGGAAACAAAATGTCCATAATTTACCGAACAATAATTTTTAGCTGTAATGTGCTTCAGTTGTATTAATTAGTGCCTAGATTTTGTATCACTCACTTGTATTCATTGAGTGTACGTAGTTGTGTATAACGTGCACGCCAGTGTGTCGCTTTCTGGCGCCACAGACATTCCTTTGTAAGATGGTGTGGTGGAGATAGCTTGAAGGATAAGCCCATCCCCTTCCATTAAGACACGTCACGTCCCCAGAGGCAGCGAGGGGAGGGAAATGGACCGACTATTGCATTCTTTACGCCCATTCATAACCAAATTTTTCCTGCCACTTCCATGGTAACTCTCGTTCCATGGGACGCCTCGTTGTCTTCTTTTACGGCCGAAAACACTGGAAAAGACCACTGCCTTTGTAATGTGTGACACTTATAGGTCCTGACACACACACACACACACACACACACACACACACACACACACACACACTATTTACGCACAACAAATATCATTTAATTACTTGATAACTACAACATGATAACATATTACTGAATGGATTTACATAATTTGTTCAGCGAAGTATTATTTTAATATATTTTTATTGAGCAACACTTCAAAGCTGATAGATACTCACATGTATTATAATCACGTCGGATGAAAAACCTAAATATCACATTAAGTGTTCATCAGTGGAGGGTTGTTGTCCTGAGTGGCAAATTAACGGTTGCTGCCAAACGGTGTATGATGATTTAGTGATTATAACATGCTGAAATAATGCATGACTCCACTCGTGGCCCTGTAATTGACACTGCATGTGTGTGTGTGTGTGTGTGTGTTTAATTTCTGTATTTGATATTTTTCTGTGGTCAGTAAACTATTTGAATCTGAATCTGAATGTGTGTGTGTGTGTGTGTGTGTGTGTGTGTGTGTGTGTGTGTGTGTGTGTGTGTGTGTGTGATGTCATCGCTGATAATCTCTTCCTTCCTCAACATTGTCACAGAGGACGAGCTGCGGGCGGCCGTACAGCAGGGCGGGCTGAGCGGGGCGCGGTGTTCATTCTCTGGCCTTGACTTGCGAGCCATCTTCCTGCTGGTGGCCGTGGCGTTGTTGGCGGCGGAGACTCTCACCTAGCAGACCGGTCCACGTTGAGGTATGCCGGATGTGTATGAGAGAGAGAGAGAGAGAGAGAGAGAGAGAGAGAGAGAGAGAGAGAGAGAGAGAGAGAGAGAGAGAGATACATGCCCAAGTATTTGTTGTACATTGAGAAATAGTGTTAGGGGAAGATACAATTTAGGACCTCTATATCTTTACCATTCCCAACATCTCTCTTATACAAGGCAAGACAAGGGCATTTCCATTGTCTTTCCATTGCCTCGCTGTGTATATTATCCTTCTGGACCATTTAAGGTAACCAACCAACCATTCATAGACATTTTCCTTCTCCTTACAAAGCACGAAGGAAGTCGGACAAACAGACAGACAGACATGAATTTTTTTACCGTTTGTGTGAGAAACCTTCTGATCCAAACTTTTCGACGCATCCTGCTGTAACTTTGAGATGACCTGTGACCTCAGCTGCTGCACGGTTTCAGTGGTACTATTGTGGAAAGGTTTATTGGCCAAAGTTTAAAAGTGTGTGGTGCGAGAAAGGCTCACAAGCGCAGAGAGGAGACTTTGATTCTTTATGTGACTGTCTGAGGTGTGAGTGAGGGTTATTGGGAGCAGTGAGGGAGGTAAGAGAAGCACGACTGGGAAGGAATTGATGGTGAGTTTCAGTATAGTTTTATCTTATTTATTTGTAAAGAAAAAATATTTGGTCTGGTGATAGACAACGTGACTGACAAGAAATCAAGGAGAATCCCATTGAAGGTGTGAAGAGAGAGAGAGAGAGAGAGAGAGAGAGAGAGAGAGAGAGAGAGAGAGAGAGAGAGAGAGTCCAAAAACAAGTCACAGATTTTATTATGAAGTGTCTTGATGGAGGAGTCGAACACTTCATAGTTGTAGGAGAAATTTACAAGTGATGTGAAATGATATGAGGAAAGGGGCGAAGGTACGAGTAGTGATAGTGGTGGTAATATAAGTCAAGTGTTATGACGAGGACATTGTCTGTGTGTGTATATGCTTCATGTATTACAAAAGGAATACTCTCTCTCTCTCTCTCTCTCTCTCTCTCTCTCTCTCTCTCTCTCTCTCTCTCTCTCTCTCTCTCTCTCTCTCGTGTGTGTGTGTGTGTGTGTGTGTAAGTGTCGGAGCGTCAGGCAAGCCGTCAGAAACCCAATTAAAGATGTGAAAAACACGATGGTTCGCGAATATTTACTTTGATCTTTTTTCCGTGAATATTAATTGCATCACCTGTTGATAAGAGTGCTCACGAGTGCCATCGACTTTCCGTCCACTTGGAGAAACGAGCAGTACCGTTTGGAATTTACTGAATTAAAAAATTATTAATGAGAAAAGATGAACATAAATTAAGTGAAACTAAATTAGCTTCTTTAGTGACCTTAATAGAAGAATGCTGAAGAAAATATGAGAAAATTAGGAGAAAATTACGTTGTTCATACCAAATTTAAACTTTTTGGAAAAGTTATAATCTTTAAAGTAGAATACTCATATTGACAAAATACACACATTTGTATGAAGGACTTTCACTCATTTGTGTGTGTGTGTGTGTGTGTGTGTGTGTGTGTGTGTGTGTGTGTGTGAGAGAGAGAGAGTGTGTGTGTGCCTGCATTACCTTCCACATCTGGCTACAGTGCAGCCTTTAGACAAAATAATATTCCGATGCAAATGTGGGTAAGAAGTAGCAGCTGACCATCCTTCTTGGGATGAATACAAAAACAAAATCAGGAACATAAATTAGCATGTGAGTAGCAGCGTGTCGGTAAACACATGCCATATTGCTACCTCCAAGTAACCCTTCGTTTAGAGTGGTGGTTATGCAATACCGTACGAGTATCGACAGCGCAATGCCAATAATACTTCAAACACTTCTCCTAAATTGATAGCAGAATCGCTCTTTCCTTTAGTGTCTGGCATCTTCTGGGGGATTTTTCCATGATTTCATTTTATTTATTTATTTTTTTCCCATTTTGCCAGAACATTTCTTACTTAAAAAGAGCCACTAAATATTGAGTCACAGATCCCCTGAAAGAAGGTTGGACACTTTTATTGAGGGAACCATAAAGTGGCCACGTGAACTGGGCTGAAGTCAAGGAAATAAGACGAGCATCGAGGAAAGAGAAAGAGAACTCTATTTCTTTGGCAGCTCGATATCCCCTGCAAGCCAATGCCTCTTAACAATAATATAAGCAAAGCAGCAGAATATCCTTTACTTCTCATTTTCGCTGCCTGGAATAAGCGGTCTTGAGGTAACGAGATATCCAGGTGATACCTTTAGTGAAAACACTCAGAGTTTAATATTCTAAATGGCATTAACCTTTCCTTTAGTGCCAACAACCCTACCAAAATAGAAAGGAAGCTGGAAATGCGAACAGACAGTGAATATTAGGCTTTTCCTTTCGACTTAGGAAAAATACGTGAAGATGGGAAACAGCACTTTAGTCTTTATGCTTCTTTCCTCTCTTGACTTTTTTTAAATCCCACCCAAGCTCACTTCACTGTCCAAGGCACTTCATTCATCTCTCTTGTGTAGCTTTCTGTAGTGTAGAGAGGGATTAGTATACCGTTTCAAGTGATCCATTCTATATTACCTATTAGAGTACTCTCGCTGGTTTATTCACCATCGCTATACTCAGATAGGTGGAGCCAACTTAAGGTATGAGACATGAACCCTCAAGATGCCTTAACTCCTTTAGTACTGGGACGTGCTTTAAATTTTTTTTCTTGTTATTTGGCGATTTTATACAGCTTCACAAACCTATGTTGGGATTAATATAGTAAAGACTGCCCATCAACCTTATGACCTCAATAGACTCCTCCCCCCACTAACGTCAATAAAATCGTCTGATCCTACCCCAAATTTGTGGTAGAAATGTGTCCCTGTACTTAAGGTGCCAAGTAATTCAACCTTAGGTAGGCATATAGCTAAACGTTACTTCCCTTTTTCGTTTTTACCTTAAAAATGGTTTCAGGTATTCGCTTGTCGCTAAATAACTTACTGACACTGTGAACGACCCCCGTGTAAGCTGGTTACTCAGAAATTCATTGTAAGTAGAAGGAGATATTATGAAATGAAGCAAACAAGCTGTGACTGATGAAAAAAAAAAAAAAAAAAAACAGAATACTCGCACAAGTATAATAGTGACATATATACAATTTGATTAGCGTCTCCTCCTTTTGTGAGTGACGAGACGTGGCGCGGCTGTGGTGGCAAAGCTGAGTAGGAACTTGTTTACCTGGATGTGACGCGAGACGAACCTTTTATTGCGACACACGAAGAGCCTCATTCATGGATGTTGACCTGGGAGGAGGGGAGGGTTGGCTCTGTTCACCTTTGTGTGTGTGTGTGCGTGTGTGTGTGGTGGGGA
The DNA here is from genome assembly GCA_020233015.1 of Callinectes sapidus. Classification (NCBI taxonomy): domain Eukaryota; kingdom Metazoa; phylum Arthropoda; class Malacostraca; order Decapoda; family Portunidae; genus Callinectes; species Callinectes sapidus. Next base: position 6,991,461 of record CM035197.1, read on the forward strand.
AGGCACGTTGGTATAAAAGTTGGTAGAGTTAAAGCCAATTAAGTCTTTCACTGCGATGTACACCACAACACAGTCCTAAAACAGCGAAATCTTGACAAAAATCGACAAGATAGAACAGATCATTAAAGAGAATATATTAACCAATCTTTAGTTGACAGAATGCTTTGAAATGGCAGTGACTTAAGGTAAAACATCTCCGCAGTGGTATGTTAGTAAGGAAGTTGAACCAAATCGCAGGAAAAGTGTTAATGTGTGTGAGGAGAGAGAGAAGCACAGCAGGTGAAGCGTTGGGATTCATGCAGTGGTAGCGGCGAGTTAAGCGTGCTGAGGAAAGTGAAGACTGAGAAAAGAGGATCGATGGAAAAGTGGAGTTAAGTAAGAGGGAATGAGAAGCCTCAGGAATATAGTGAATGATCAGGTGCAGGAAAGAGACACGAGGGATTGGTTCGTAGCGGAGGGCTTGGATAAGTGCATGAGGAGGGAAGGAAGAGTTTGATTTGGCACTGGGAAAAGTCTAATTTTGCAACACGTGTTGTCTGTAACCCGGAAACACTGAACCATGTTAGCTCAGTGGTATTCGTGTGTGTGTGTGTGTGTGTGTGTGTGTGTGTGTGTGTGTGTGTGTGTGTGTGTGTGTGTGCGTGTGTGTTTGTGTGTGTGTGTTTGCCCTTGTTACACATAGAACTGAACGCTCCCCCGTCCTGCAGCAATAACAGTTCCATCTTCAACACTGGAATAACATATGGCGCGCTCGTGCATGCTTGTGTATGTACGTGTGTGTGTGTGTGTGTGTGTGTGTGTGTGTGTGTGTGTGTGTGTGTGTGTGTTTCTGAACCTCAGTCTGCGCTATATTTGTCTGGTTTCTGTCAGGATGTGCGCCAGTGAGCAATATTCATTGTGCCTCGTCCCGTTCATCTCAAAACAATTTTACAAGGAATGAAGAAAAGTGAATTAACAAACACAGCAGCACGGCGCGGCGCCAACCCACGCCTCCCAGGCTGCTGGTTCAGCTTTATGGCAGCACAAGCCAGTATGTTTGAACAAAGTTTTTGTCTTATTATTTATTGTACCTCATTTATAAGACATATGTACCATAATTCATCAGCGTGCATTATAATCCGATTTATATGTAGCACGTTCCTTCACTAATGAATAGGTGTGATTTATTGCCTACCAAAATAGTGAGTGTATCCTTATGTTTGTCCTTTTGTATTGTATTGTTTGACACTATCATTTTCTACATATAATTGCTTAACTTTGAATACGCTTTTTGACATGAAGGACAAAATCCCTTTCTGCAGCATCCAGAAAGAAAAATGGTATACAGAACATTGTACACCATGAAATGTTATACACTAACACAAACTCGACGAACCTACATAGACAATAACAATTAAGCCGATATCAAACTCTACACTCCCCACCTTACTTAAGCCGTTTTCCTTGTCTATTTTTTCCTCATCAATAAGCCTGTCTGCCCTTCACTCTGCAACTCATAGAAAATGGAGGGGAAACGCGAAGTTGAGGAAAATCCCCTTGACTGCGAGATCAAGCTTGGCGGAGGGAAACCAGGAAATAGTACTTGACTGTCAGCGACTTTCGACAATACTTGCAGTGTCCTAAAGGGCTCTCATTTAGACTCACAATATTTACCATTTTAATAACGAAAAATGAATGTTTATAGAATACGCGACAAGTGCCAGAGCTACGTACAACACCCTCTGTTTGGACAACCTGGTGTTGACTAAGAATTTTTCAACAGCGTTCTTCAAACTTTATTTTCTTCAGTTTTTTTGTTCTGTCACCGTTGGGTTTCCATGCTTTTGTCTTTATCACCGAGTCATGTCTCTATTCTACAAAGTGTGTGTTAAACGTCCATTTCCCTTCACCTTCACTTAAGTCGTGCAGAAATCGGGTGTTGTCCATGCGTGACAAATCCGTGATGATAAAGTGACTGCAAATGGAAAAGTCTGATATTGCTATTTTCCATACCATCATTTTTCCTGTTTTATTTATCACGGTCCATAAACAAGAGTCGCACCACAGAGCACATTATCACTTAACACAATTCAGAACACACAGACGGAATTAGTAGACAAAAAGTAAAATTTCTCATCTGACGATTGATGTAGATCCAGTGATGGAGAAAGAAAAGGTCACTGCGGTAAAGAGGGAGTGATATTACAGAGTATTTATTTTTTTGTGTGCTTTTTCATTTGTTTATTTATTTTTTATGTAGATCCAGTGATGCAGAACAAATGGCACTGAGGTAGGAAGGGAGTGATAATACGAAGTTTTTATTTGATTCGTTTTAATTCTTATTTTATTTATTGAATTCATTTTTCTCTGGAGTTTCGTACCATGAGAGCCGCCGAGACTTAAGTGTAGCGAGTGTTGCCGCGTAATGCCAACTCAAGCGAGAACTTGTGCCATAAGCTGCATTTAAGATCGCTGTAATCGCACCTCTGGCAACGCGGGAATGTTCTGATGCAAATACACTTTAATCCTATTGCAGAAACAATTATGTGAAACAGGAAATTGCATCATATATAATCATTTGTTCTGTAAAAAAAGACAATACTTCTCTGTTTGTGTGTCTGTTTGCATGGCTGCTACTTTTCTCTTTTGTTTCGTCAAGCCTCAACAAGGCAAACACTTGGAGCCACGAGTGTTCTGCAAGCCTCG
>CM035197.1:7007982-7018756 GCA_020233015.1 Callinectes sapidus
ACACACACACACACACACACACACACACACTATTTTACTTTTGTCTCTTTTTCTCAAGTATCATTGATCTCCTTTCTTATAGTTTATTGTTATTAAATCTTTTACCTTTTTCATTTTTTCTTAACATCGGCTTTCAGTGTTTTAGCATCTATATTTTTCCTTTTTTCCTTAGTATGACATCAATTTTTTCTACTACTTTCATCACTCATCTTGGTAATTCCTTTATTCTTTATCTATTTTCTACTTGTTTACCTCTTAATTCAGCGTCATATTTCACTCAAAAGTTAGTCTTAGTCTGTTTTTTCTTATCTTTTCCTTAATCTAACGTCATATTTCATCTTTTTATCTTTAACATAACAAAATTCAATATCCTAACTTTTTCATTTTTTATTTGTTTTTCCCTCGTTTATCTCTTCATTCTTCATTTGACATCGTATTTCACTCTAAATTCACCTTGGTCTTATACTTTCCTTAATTTATCGCCACATATTGAAGCTTTCTTCTTTTTTTATCCTTATCCAAACAAAATTTGATATCCTAGTAATTTTTATTTTTCATTTTTCCCTCAATTATCTCTTTACTCCAAATTTGACTTAGTCTGTTTTTTTTTTTATCTTTTCTTGATTTACCAACACATTTCGTTTTTTTCTTTTATCCTTAATCTAATATTTTTTCATTTTTTTTCATTTTTTATTCATTTTTTCCCCTTTTATCTCTTTATCCTTAATTTAACGTCGTCACAATTACACCTTTTTTATTTTATTTCATCCTCAACATAACAAAATTTTATATCCCAATTTTTCTTTTAATTTCTTCCCTTTCATCCCTGACTTAACAATCTTTCAAACACCAAACGTCATTCCTCCATAATTTTCCTATCCTTTACCTAACATCTAATTTCGTACGAGCATCAACACAACACTTCTCTTCTTTTCTTCTCAGCGTAACATCACACTTCACACTCCTTCCTTTTTGTCTCACCCCTCTTCCTCCTCCTCCTCCTCCTCCTCCTCCTCCTCCTCCTCCTCCTCCTCCTCCTCCTCTTCCTCTTAATGAAATTCCGAACACACTCCCTCAAAGCGACTAGTGGGGAGTTGAAGAGCTTGTCATTACTGGGATGTCTCTCTCTCTCTCTCTCTCTCTCTCTCTCTCTCTCTCTCTCTCTCTCTCTCTCTCTCTCTCTCTCACTCCTTCATAGACTTTTATCGCTGTTATTGTAAACTGATGAGTGAGTATCATGTGTTTCCTTATATTAACCCCTTCAGTACTAGAACACATATTAAAACAAACGGTTTGGGCGTGATTTGACGATTTTACTAGCCAGAGTCAGTACTCTTTTAACCCCCACATGAATTTCTGAACCTGTATAAAATCTACAAATGATAAACAGAATAGATATGGAAATGCATCCCAGTACTGAAGGGATCAAAGTTCTCAACACTGACTCAAGGAAAGGTGGCTGAGCTGTCTGTAATAGTGAAGGGAGTCACGTGCAGAGTCTCCCTGATCCTCACCTGTGTGTTGACCTGGCAAGGTTTGGGGTAGGTCGAGTCTGATCATGTAAATTGGATCACCGTTACTGTGTTAAGCTTTGAGTGGGCAGTATTTTATGGCAGCTTTTAAGACATCGTATTTGTTCTGGCAGTATTGGAAATTCTTTAAATCAAGGGAAATGTCGACGTTTTGGTCTGTATGTTGTGTGCAGCTGCATTGACAGGTGAAAAATTACCTCCCTGCTTCCATGCATTCACGGTGTTGTCTATTCTGTCTGTGCTGAAATGTAAATTAAGATTCTTCCGACTGCTTTGTACACGTTGTGATTCTTTCCCCAGCGTTGACGGTCTGTGGTGCTGAATTATTATTGTTTTTACCTGTCCTTTGACGTCACCATAAGTTTGTTTCATGGACCACTGAAAGAGTGATGATGAGGCCTGCATTAATATTATCAATATCATGATATCTATTTGATAATATATATCGGAAATTTTGTTATATAAACTTATGAGAAATAACTACATTGTTAATCAATTATTAAATGATGACCTCGTAATCTCGGTTTATGATCCATCATTGCTTTCATAACCTTCTCTAGCACATTGCTACTATTATTCCTCCTTTTCCTCCTGCTGCTGCTACTGTTACTGGTACTGTTGCTCCTGCTGGTGCTGTTACTACACATTACTACTATTAGTTCTACTGATGCTTCTGCTGTTGTTACTAAAGCTGCTACTACCATCACCACCACCACCCTCACTACCACTACCACTACTACCACTGCTACTACTACTACTACTACACCACACAAGTCAAGCTTAACGGGCAGCATAGTCAGTAATGACACAGATAACAGCATCAGTATCTCAGCTCTCAGCCCCTCATCCTATCACGGTGGCTCCGCGATCAACTCAGAAGATTCACTCAGGTCCGCGCCGCCTCAGGGCCACCGTGCACCGCGCCACACATTGCCTCATGACGTTTATTGAACTACAAATCACATTCAGCGAAACTTATTACCCATAAGCTCTTCTACTCTTTTCCCGTCCTTAGACAAGTGCTGTCAAGTGACGAGCATTAAAGAATTACACGAAAACCTAAAAAAAGAAAGTGTTTTTTTTCTTTCATAACTGGGTTTGTCATGAAATACAGCAGTGGCAGTGTAGGAGTGACACTGTGCTAGATAAAGAACGGCTTTGTCAGGACAGGGAGTGAAAGGCGGTGCGAGGCTGTGGACAGTGTGAAGTTGCATCACCCACTTAGCGTCACCAAAACTGTAATGGCGCTGTAAACTTTGTGACCTTCTGTGTTGAATGTTATTTCGGCCAACACACGCACACACCCACACCCACCTATCCACACACACACACACACACACACACACACACACACACACACACAGGATGAAGGAGAAGTAAATGCAAAGGTGGCTATGAAGGGGAGAGGGCGGGGTAAGGGGGAACAGCACCCTTCAGTAGACGACTGCATGGTGAGTGTGGCTGGTTTATATTCCTGAGATGTGGCACGCGATGCATCATTAAGGACGGAGGTGTTAAGCTGCAGGCTGGACTGACCCTAAACTGTGTAACGATCGCCATCCTTACTGCCATCCCATTACTGCCTTATACACTATCCATCCATCCATCCGTGCATCTATCTATCTATCTATCTATCTATCTTTCTATCTATCTATCTATCTTTCTATCTATCTATCTAGTCTATCTATTCTTGTATGTATGTACATTATTTCTATTTACTTCTCCATCCAATCCTCTCTATCCCTTTATCAGTTTGTTGGTTTCTAAATACTGTATCTGTTCACTTGCTTGCATATACTGTTTCTGTTCATCTTTCTATTACTCTATCTAATTCTTTACGCATATCTGCAATTACTGTATCTATTTATATATCTTGGTGCACTTATGTATGTATGTGTGTGTGTGTGGAAGATGAAGTGTAATATGTGTGCATTTCTCTCCTTTACCTTTTTATTTTTTTTATTTTTTTTGGGGGGGGGAGGGGGAGGGGATACTACATCTCATCCCGTCTCCTCAATACTCCTCCTAACTTAACAAAATCATAATAAAACATCACGTAACAAATTAGAATAAAAAGATGACAGTATATCACAAAATACCTGATTATCAGTATATGTAACTAATAATACAGTTTGCGTACATGATAATATAGTGTCACATTAATGGATTTCCTTCCTCTACCTCTTGACTTTTTATTTGCTATTTTATTTTTATTTTTTGGCATACTCCATCCCTTCCTGTCTCCTCAATGCTCCTCCTAACTTTTCCTTCCTCTTCCCTTCCACTTCCCTTCCACTTCCCTTCCACTCCACTCCCCAATACGCCAGTTTTTTTCCCCCTTTCAGTCAGTGCAGCAAAGGAAAAAGGCGTCTTCGAAACACCCGCCCGGACTTGACGCGTATCTTTCTTTATCTTTCTATTGCCCACATATATATTTGGCTGAACTTTCCTTTTTCTCAGTTCCATTCATTTTTTTTTCTCCGTGTGTAGCATCGAAGCAATAGATTTCTCCGGATTTGGTGTAGTACAAAGGTGTTAGCAGTGTACTTGTTTCTCTCTCTCTCTCTCTCTCTCTCTCTCTCTCTCTCTCTCTCTCTCTCTCTCTCTCTCTCTCTCTCTCTCTCTCTCTCTCTCTCTCTCTCTCTCTCTCTCTCTCTCTCTCTCTCTCTCTCTCTCTCTCAATTAGAAATGGCCACATAAAGTCAATTTGCATGTCTCGAATCATTCTGAGCTTCGTTGAGGCCACATGAGGCTTGCACGAGAGAGAGAGAGAGAGAGAGAGAGAGAGAGAGAGAGAGAGAGAGAGAGAGAGAGAGAGAGAGAGAGAGAGAGAGAGAGAGAGAGAAGGATGGAGGGAGGGGAACGTCAGAGAGAGTGGCACTATTGTTTATTGAGGTGTCAGATTTGTGTGGCGTTGTGTCGCGTTAGCTGGGTGGCTCTAGCGGTGGTGAAGGGGTGTTGGTGTTGGTGGTGGTGGCGGGGGTGAGAATGCATGATACTGGCAGGTGGTGAAGGGCCGAGCTCAGACTCCTGCAGTGGGAATACCTTGAGGCTTTGAATTTCCTGTGGCGGAGGGCTGGGTGTAAAGGAAGACGATACAGGTAGCAGCGGTAGTGGTATTGGTGGCCGTGATAGTGAGGCGTGAAGGTCGCATGTATAACTCAGAGTTGCAAGAAATATTCCTGCACTAGTTTTCTCTTTTGTTTTTTTTGTTATTGTTGTTGTTGTGCGTGGCTCTACTGAAGGAGAAGAAGAATGGAAGATGGACAGGAAGCTTGGTGAGGCGTGAAGGTAGCATGTATAACTCAGTGTTGCAAGAATTATTCCTACATTAGTTTTTTGGTTTCTGTGTTGTTTTCCGTGGCTCTACTGAAGCACAAGAGTGGAAGATGGACAGGACAGAAAGCATGGGGTGGATATTTTTTTTTTTTATTGAGTTCAAATATTTTCTTGTTTTGTGAGGAGGCAGTAGGAGTTGACAGTGTGAGTGTGTGTGTGTGTGTGTGTGTGTGTGTGTGTGTGTGTGTGTGTGTGTGTGTGTGCGTGAGGGAATGAAGCTTTATGTACACCTACCTGACTCTCAAGGAAGTCTACCGTCCTTTCAGCCCTTGGAGTTGTGGCGCCGTGGTGAAGACAATGAGGGAACAGGACATTGGGTGTTGTGTTTCAAGCGAACCTATGTATGACACAAAGGGCGTTACTCCGTTTGTCGTATCTTAACCCCTTCAGTACTGGGATACATTTTTACCACGGGATTTGAGTATGATTAGGCGTTTTTATTGGCAATAGGAATGATGTATAGAGGTTGGAAGATTATTGGCCAGAGTCTGTACTATTTTGATCCCCTAATGAGTTTTTGAAGTTGTAGAAAATTGACATGAAATTAAGCAGAATAAATACAAAAACGCGTCGCAGTACTGAAGGCATTTTTAAACATTCTTTTCAGGCTCATGAGTGCAAATGGACCTCAGGACATATCTCATCGTCGTCAGTGGTTTGCTTCATTATACATGCGTTATGAAACAGTTCGATGCAGAATCTACTACTCAACCCTTTCAGTACTGGGACGCATCTTTACCTTGCGTTTTAAGTACTATTAGAAGATTTTATTGACTTTACGGAGGGGCGATGGAGGTCAGAAGGTTAATGACCAGAATATTCACTGTATTAATCCCTAGATAAGTTTGTGAAGCTGTATAAAATTGACGTATAATAAGCAGAATGAATTTGAAAACGTGTCCCTCTACTGGAGGGGTTGATACTTATACAGCTTCATGGTTTACAAATGATGATGATGATGGCGATGATGACACTGATAAAATAAAACATGTTTGGATCACAGCCTTCCAGCACGATCCCTAACCCAGAAAAATTTACACTCTGCAACAGCATCAATTCCGCAATACCCGCGGGAAACGCACGAACAAAGAAACTTTCACACCATGACAGATGTTTCCTCTGCCTCGCATCCGCCCGTCGCCACCAACATTCAAAAACATCACGAGATTTTGTAAACATGCTAACTTTTCCCACTACATTCTTTCCCGCCTGTCCCTGCTGTTCATGCTTCCTTGTATTTATTTTAGCTGGTTGTCCTTTATCTTATGGATTCACCAGAACGAATCACTGCTGCGTTGTATAGAAAGAAAGTGGTTTTGTGCGTATAAAAATGTTGTTTGGCGGTTATTCTTCGCAGTGATGACGTGTATCAAAAGATGAGATGTATTGAGTGCATTAATCAGTAGAGGAACGGATGCAGGATGAAGTATTGTTTTAGAAGGAAAGCATACCGTTGTATTTTTCTTCTGATCTCAGTGTTACTCGACAAGGAGAGGAAAAGTGAAGGTACTGCTGCATTTACTTTTTTCCTAGATTTGTATTTTTCTCGAGCATGAAAGAATAGCATTATTTTTGCTAAATTACTCGTATACTGAACACTATTTGTTTAGTATCTCATTGCCTACGTTTTATTAGAACTGGAGAAAAATACCTAATGTGTGAACGAGAGGGCAAGTCTGGCCCTGAAAACACTTCAAGAGGCTTATCGGCAGTTGAGCTGCTAAAGTTAAGCGAACTCACATGAGCTTGGACACGAATTAATGTGACCTCCTAAGGACGTGTGTTTAGCGTGACGCATCACGAGCATCATGGAGGCTGTTTTTGACGGTGTAAAGTGCGAGTATTTCCTAATGGAGAGTGTGGCGCAGCAAACACGAAACAACAAGGGCTGTTCACTCTGGAGCCACGATAAAAGCATAGCCGAGAGCATGGCGGGTACGTGACATCTTCACCAAGCATATCTGGAGAGAACAGAAACCGAGACGAAAAATATGAAATGTAGACGATGGGTACTGAACGTAACGCCAAAGGATATCAGGTTTTCAGTTTTATATTTCCCCAGTGGTAATGTTTACTTATTCCGGGACACGGACCTAACGCTCACCTCGCGGGCACCAACAAATAAGCAAGATAAAGACCAACAAAGCTCTCGGGTAGATCTTCTGGCTTGTGAGTCGTACGGAAGAGAGGAGAAAGGCTTGGACGTGTCTCAGCTGGATGAAGTAACACCTTATTCAGGAGACTCAAGCCCCACGGTGTTCTCAGTCCGCATAAACACCCGACTTCCGTTTTCCCTCGATGTCTTCCTTCTGAGATGCCAAACCCCAGGTATCCCTTCTCTCGGTCTCAGCTGCACACGACCACAATAGACAGCGTGGCGTGCAATGCATTCTGGGACAACTACTTCTGTTCGATGATTGCACGCTACACAGACATGCCCAGAAGAAAGAGGAGACAGAGAGAGAGAGAGAGAGAGAGAGAGAGAGAGAGAGAGAGAGAGAGAGAGAGAGAGAGAGAGAGAGGGGGGGGGGGGGGAAGGCCCCCACTCAATAACAAAGTCATCCCTTTTTCAAAACACTAATTCCCGTTTTCTTTCTACCTGAGTTGCGTCACGTCTGCATTTTATTGTTCTGTGTATGACAAAAAATTCTTTGATCCTTTGCAGGTTATGATTACGAGTAAACAAAGCCTTATTTATGATTACTTGGGACTATGTTTCAATTTGCCTATGCTTTTGTGAGTCTTGTTGTATAGACGGACAAAAAAATTCCTGGAAATAGATGTAAAGTAAATATTTCTTAAAATTAGCATATCAGATATAAATATGCAAAGAAAAAAGGACAATTTGACAAGACAATCGTTACTGGAAACACACAAATAGAGACAATACTTTTTACAAATGGACAGAAGAAACAAAGTTATAGAGACGCACATTTTATCAGGAAGAGAAAGACAGACAAGTGGAGTTTCCCAATAGACAGACAAGCCTTACTGGAAATAGACAGACAGATTTCACTCAAGACCTAAAGATAGATGGATTTTCCTATTTGACAGATAGATAGGGATAACTAAAAATAAATAAATAAATAAATAAATAAATAAATAAATAAGAAAGGCCTCATATTAACAAAGATTCTTATGTATGTAACTTGTCTTAGATTAATTTCTAGTCTTAAAATCCATCTCAGCCTCCCGAAACTGGTCTTGTGCCACAGCCATTATTTCAACAGTAAATTTGAAACAGCTTAAGAGACAATGGCTAAAGTACAAGACCAACTTTTGTAGGTCAAGATGCATTTTAAGACCAGAAATTCATCTAAAAAAAAAGTATTTAAAAATCACCATTAACATTAGGTCTGGCTTTACTAACAACACTCAGACCTTGTTACTCAGACCTACAAACAGACAGACTGACAGGCTTTCTTTGTACTTCCTTCAGGCTGCTGTGGACTGGAAATACGTGGTTAGTTCTATAGCAAAACTTGTAAGCATCGGGTGGTTAAAATGCTCCTGGAATGGCCTGGAATGGGGTGGAATTTAATTGGAATCAGACAGGAATGGTAAAAAAATATAACTAGGGATGAAAGAAGTGGAAATGTTTGGCTAGATTGAGGATGGTATGAAAACTCTCTCTCTCTCTCTCTCTCTCTCTCTCTCTCTCTCTCTCTCTCTCTCTCTCTCTCTCTCTCTCTCTCCTGGGAAGTCGAAAGAAATTGTAGGCGAATTCTCAATCCCTCTATTTCTCACTTCTGAAGGAGGAGGAGGAGGAGGAGGAGGAGGAGGAGGAGGAGGAGGAGGAGATAATGATTTCCTAAGGTCTCGTGTTTATCTCCTCATTCACTCCTACTCACTCACTGCCTCACTCGCTCACTCATTCACTCGCTCACTTTTTCAATCGTTTTTCTTACTTTGGCTTCCCTTGATTTTTTTTTTCGTGTGTGTGTGTGTGTGTGTGTGTGTGTGTGTGTGTGTGTGTGTGTGTGTGTGTGTGTGTCTGTGTGTGTGTGCGTGTGTGTTAAATCTAATCATTTTTTCATTTATGTATATTTCAAGTTGCCATGGAAACAATGCTTAACAAGTGTAGAAAACATTTCTTTGGGTAGTAAATAATTTTTCCTATTATCACATGATTTTCAAACACTCTCATTGCTCTATCCCTGAAAATACAGTGAATTCCTATTATGTGAATCTTTGAATAGATTTAGTGCTCATACTTACAAAAAAAAAAAAAAAAAAAAAAAAAAAAACTCAGCCACAAGAGTAAAGAAGTAAAATTTCTCTACAACCGAGAGTCTTTGGGCATCAGTGACCGTGTGTCGCCTTTGAAGTGAGCCTTGATCACCAGTCTGATTCGATCCCTTTACACATTAGCCTCCCTATTCCGGTACGTACACATCCACCTCTGTTAATAATATTCCGTACCGTACGAAGTAGATTTAGTTTGAAGGTTCATCTTAAGACTGTCGGACATTTAATTAAGAGCAAATACGTATATGCGAGTTAAGGTCCTTTGGGAGGCAGATCTATTAAGACTGGGTCCAGGCCGCTGCTTTTGACAGAACCCGAATTCCAACACAAAGGTCTCAATGTGGCTACACTTAGCGAAATGGTGAAAGTAGTTACGTATCTATTGAAAATCCTTTCACGTACTCCAGGATGCCAGACGGGTACGTGGATCCCAGCACGAGGAAGACCTCTGATCTCGATGGAATCTCTCCTTAATGGGAAACGAATATGTAATTACTGTCTCTGTGAACATTTCCTGAAAGGCAAGGTACTCACTCCATCTTCCCCTCTCCTGCAGGTCCGCTGACGGAGGTGCGCTCTCTGGAGGGTCAGCGGGTGATGCTGCCCTGTGAGGTTGCTCCGCCCATTCCCGGGGACGACATCATCCTGGTCTTGTTCTACAGGGGTGCGCTGGGTACACCCATATACAGGTGAGGGGCTCCCAGTGTGGTATAAAGTGTATCCTTTATATGACTGCAAGGAAAAAAGTCCTGTAAGGAGCTGGTCCTCAGAGTCAGAAGTGGTTTAGATTTCAAGTTACACAATCATGTACGGAATTACCTAATATTATGATAGCCATGCGATCATCGACTGACTTTATGATTGATTTATATACAGTGATAATTTCTTTACTTACTTAGTTTGCAGGGAGTTGCTTCATATCATGGGTAGGAAAGTGATTGATTGTATAGATTATGACATTTATGTTATTATGCTTTACTCATGTGTCATTTATTCACCTATGATGTAGAAGGTTCCTTGATATCACGAGCGGGAGGATAGCATAAATTAAGGTATGACCTTCAGTAATATTAGCTTGTATTTCTATATTGTAGGGAATCATCACTTACGTAATATCACGGTTAGGAGAATGGCATGCTACCTTTGGTGCAGTGAAGCCATGAATGAAAAGAATCAATGGACTAATCATGGAAGCGGGTCAAGGCTCCAGTGTGGCAGGGAAGGTATTAACATGCTAATGACGCAGACAAAGCAGGTTAATCGGTCATATATAATATATTTATGGGAAAGTCACGCTCTATGTATATTCATCACGGCATTGCGGCTTTACTACGCGTCTCTTATTCCAAGTTAAACTTATTTATTTCTTTTGCTCACCATTCCTCAAGCCAACTTCTCATCAACTTCTACCAGCGTGTCATACATCATGCTCCATGACTCTGGTTAAGCCTGCCTGGGTCTTCACCAAACCATAACCGTTCAGGGGGGTTTCATTAGTGCGCTCCTGCCTTCCACTTCTATTGCCTTTCTACATATAGTCACACGGTGCACCACATCTCGCCTTCAGCGCTCCTTCCTCACCTGCTGAGAGCTGCATTTCTTTTTAAAACATGAAGTGTAATTCATATATATATATATATATATATATATATATA
>CM035197.1:7064408-7104706 GCA_020233015.1 Callinectes sapidus
GACTGAAATGGAAGTTATTGAGGGTCCCAGGGATGATTTTAGTTAGTCTACTGTTTAATTGCCTTATCAATAATCGATCTTTAATCCTTTGACTGCTCTTTACTACGTCTTTCTCTAATTACCAACCACTTCAGCACCTTCAATACTGGGGCACATTTCTACCATAAGTGTAGTTAGACGGGTTTATTGACATTAGTGAGGGTCTATGGAGGTCAGAAGATTTATAGCTAGACTCTCCATTATTTTAATCCCACACAAGTTTGTGAAGGTGTATAATATCACCAAATACTAAGCAGAATGAATGTGAAAAACGTGTCATGGTACTAAAGGAATTAACAGCCTTATTAAATGATCTTGGTCTTTAACTCTTTGACTGCCATTTGCTACTTCTTCCTCTAATTACCAATCACTATAACACATCTTCACTCGTCCCACAGCTACATCCAATCTTGAAGTAATTGCAAAATGCATTTTTTTTCTTTCATTTCTGATTTTCTCATGGATGTTTATAAAGACTTGACAAACTTCTTCAGGTGCTGCTAATTGTCTCTTGTCGCAGTGAAAGGGTTGAATATATCGTTCTTGTACTTAATAATTTTGACAGCTAGTAATGCAAGTTATTGAAGTTTTTAGGGCTACTTGAGTCTGTCTGTATACATAGTTATAATTTAACGAATTCTCCGTCTTAACAGTGGCAAAAAAAGACAATAATCTCTGATGGCGTTGAAAATAAATATAATCAAACAAATGCGTTAGTAAATATAGAATTCCAACAAAATATAACTAGAATCTCACGAAAAAAGAAAACATGACAAAAAAATACAACCCAAACAGTTGAAAGCCACGTACATGAGAACATAATTACTCCTGAACACGTAATGAGGGAACTAAGACTCGAGTCACAGCTTCCTTATGTGTGATTAATTCAATTAGAGACCCGGCAGTCAAGGCAACTCCCCACTGAGCCTCGCACTGAGTAATTAAATACAAGAACTTGACAAGAAACAAATCGTTCAATCGTTCTCTGTGGTCCTATAGGTGGAAGTTTGTGGTGGTGGTGGTGGTGGTGGTAGTGGTGGTGGTGGTGGTGAAAGTGATGATGGCGGAGGTTGTTGAGAGGGAAAAAGAAGGAAAGAAGCGAGGAGGTAGAACAGAGTGTAGGCGGAGAGAGAGAAAGGAGGATAAATGGAAAGAGGAGTAAAAAGAGAAGGTTGATGACGTGAAGATAGGAGAGAATGTTGATGAGGAAGGAAAGAGAGAAAGAAGAGGAGAGGAGAAGGATGGTAATGTGAAATAGAAATAGACCATAGGTAGGAGATAGAGGAAAAGGAATAAAGAATTGTAAGAGAAGTAGGAGGGTAAGGAAAAAGGAGAAAGAGGACGGTGAGCAGAAATAAGAGGGAGACGAAAGCGAACAGTGAAACGAGGACAAATATAGTAAAGAGAGAGAGGGGAGAGGAGCGAAGCATCATTTATTGACTGATTTCAGGGCACTGGAACAACGAAGAGGAAGAGGAAGAGGGCAAGGAAGAGGCAGAGGAAGTGGAAGTGTAGGATCAGGAATAAGAAAATACGAAAAAAATTTAAGCCCCCAAAATAATGTCAAATTCTTCCCCTCACAGTAAACTCAAAACACGAAGCACTGAAGTTTCTCAAGTCATTGCTTCGTAACCTGAATAAATGAGGGATCAAAGAGGCGTTTCGGAACCACCAGTGAAGCTCCGAAGCCACGAATCCTTACGACGTGGCTGGGACTCTCCACAGAAGGACTAAGGGCGGAGGGCAAAGGTGGAGTCCTGCTGGCTGCCTGGTTGCGAAGAATACGAAAGGTGGCGGAGTGATGTCAAGTAAGTCCTATTTTTTGTGGTTGTGCTTGTGGTGGTGGTGGTGGTGGTGGTGACGGTGTTAGTGGTAAATTTTAAATGGATGTGCCTCGTAACTTTTTTTTCAGCTGATTTTTATCAGAAGGCTACATTTACGTTTTATCAATTTTCTCAGTTGCTTTCATTATATTAAATGCTGGATTATTAGACCTTTTATTGAACATCTTAGTTTATTTATGGATTTATAGATTTTTAACGAGCGAGAGGTGTTTGATGATTCGTTTTTATTCACTGAATATTAATTACAATGAGAAGTAGTTATTCTTGTACACTTGTGGTTGCTTGAAAGGTTTAATGATCCCTAATAACTTCACAATTTGACTTTAGTGAGGTGAATTGCCGTGTGGTATTTAGGTAATGAACAGTTTTACTTAATTCTGTAATTTCACAATCATAATTAGCGTTTTGTGTATCTAATTTACCTTTTTGTTTTACGAATATCCATGTGTTCAATGAATATTGCTGGGTTTTTTAAGGAATGCTAGTTTTTAGTTATATTTTTTCGAACGTTACTTTAAATTGTCGATCTACGGACATCACTGTTATATGGTCGTGTGGTAGTTGAATAGTGGTTAAAATAATCAAGTAGTTAACCCCTTCAGTACTGGGACACATTTTTACCACGAGTTTTGAGTATGATTTAGACAGCTTTCTTGACATTATGAAGTGTCTATGGAGGTCAGAAGAGTAATAAATAGAGTCTGTACTATTCTAATCACCACATGAATTTCTAAAGCCTCTGAATCGACAAATAAGTAAAATAATAGAAAAACTAGTCCCAGTGCTTAAGGGGTTAAATGACAGTTTCAAGGGTGTAGTTAAGTGCTGGTTTAGGACAGTAGTTAAGCGGTAGTTTAAATGGTCGTGTGGTAGTTGAATGGTTGTTTGAATGGTCGTGTGGTGGTATATGAGACGATTTGAATATCTGAGTGGTGCAAAGGCTGAATGATGTGTGGTAACTGCCGTACTCTGAATCATATGGGATGTAAGGAGTTAACGATAATTTAACTTAATACCAAAGACTTCTACTCCATATCAGTAATTGAAATTTCCAAATAATCTTTCTTGTTTAGTTTATTTTTCTCCAGCTATAGGAAAATACGAGAATCATTTATACGTAAACATAAATACATACATAAATACATACATACACACACACATACATACATACATACATACACACGTACATACATACATACATACATACATACATACATACATACATACATACATACATACATACATCCGTGCTTGCGTTCGTTAGTAGAGAGTGCGCCAACGATCCAGTAGCAACGACGAGAGAGAGAGAGAGAGAGAGAGAGAGAGAGAGAGAGAGAGAGAGAGAGAGAGAGAGAGAGAGAGAGAGGTAGTCGGGGACGGGGAGCGCTGGCCCCCTTGACCTGCCCAATTTGGTTGAGTGAGTGCTGAAGCTGGCGGAGGGAGGGAGGGGGAGGGGGAGAGAGAGAGGGAGAGGGAGAAGGGAGAACAGGCAAGAGAGAGAGAGAGGGAGGGAGGGAGGGAGGGAGGGAGGGAGGGAGATGCGAGGAGTGAGGCAGGCGGAAGGGAAGTGGGGGGATGAGGAAGGGAGACTGAGGGAAAACAGGAAAACAGAGGAGAATAACAAGGGAGAGGGAGAAACAGGCAGACACTCGAACTTACAGACATAGGAAGACAAACAGGCGTTGAAAATGATAAAAGAAAATGGGAGAGACAGTGAATGAATAAGACAGTGAATGAATAAGAATGAGTACAGTTAGGCATTCTAATGTCTGAAAAGGAAGATTATTATTACAACCACGGTGTAATTCTTTATCTTTTCATCCCATTTTCTTTCCCTTTTCCTTATTCCTTTCCTTTATTTACGTTCCTTCTTTCTGTTCTTCCCTTATTTCTCCTTGTTTACTTGTATTTCCTTACTTCTTTCTTGTTTCTCTGTAATTTCCTTTACTTGTCTTCTTTCTACATTGTTTCCTTTTCATCTTATTTTTTCATATTTCATTCTATATTCTTTCCCTTTTCCTTGTTTCTTGTTTGTTTCCTTGCGTTCTTCTCGTTCTTATTGATTTATCTTTATCTTCTCTTCTTATTTAGCCCCTCCCTTACCTTTGCTTCCTTTCGCTTTATCTCTTATCTTTCATTTTCATTCTTTCATTTTACGTTTCATAGTCTTAGTTTAACCTTCTATAGTTCCCTCCATTTCCCATTCCCTTTGCTGATTCCCCTTCTCCCGTTCTTTCCTTTAGCCTTCCCTTTTCTATTTTGATTCTTCCCTTTTTCCCCTTCATCTTCCGTTTTCTCCTCCGTTTTAGTCTCTGATCATTTTTCCCTTTCCCTTTTTCTATCCTCGTCCAACCCCTTCCGAAACCATCCCAGTTCCTCCCTGTTCCTTCCCACCTCTCCCCACTCGGCCCCTCCTCCCTGTTCCTCCCCATCTCTCCTCCCCCTAACCTATGTTGCAGCAGGCAGCGATCCAGCACTTGACAACAAAAATATATTCAATAAAAGACGCCAGAGAGAGAGAGAGAGAGAGAGAGAGAGAGAGAGAGAGAGAGAGAGAGAGAGAGAGAGAGAGAGAGAGAGAGAGTCGCCCGGTAAGAGTCATGCATCAAAACATCCACGGGTTCAGAGTTTTATTGAAGTTTTGAACATATACCAGTGGCAAGCGAGGGCTGCGTATAGGAAGGAGGGGGGGAGGGAGAGAGGGAGGTGGAGGCGTGAGCTGGGAGGAGTAAGGGAGTGTGGAGTGATTGGGGGTGGATCAAGAGGGTTGTGGAGGTGTTGAGGGTGAAATGGAGGGGCTGTGACAAGAGGATATGAAAGTGTGTGTGTGTGTGTGTGTGTGTGTGTATGTGTGTGTGTGTGTGGCTGTAGATGGATGTAGAATAAATTGCAAGGAAACCGGTACGTAGAGATGGCGTTAGAGCGAGAGAGGAGCGGGGAGTGGGGAGCGGGGGAGGACAAGCGGGAGGTAGAAGAGTACAGAGGGTAACAGTGGAGGAGGGGGAGGGTGTGAAGAGGGGAAGGTCTGGTGTTGGTGTAATATTCGATTCTTCGTATGAAATTTCTAAGCAAAACCTAATTCAATTTTAACGAGAGCAGAGGAGAATTGAAGAGTATGTGTAATAAAGAAAGAATATTATGAACTGAAAGTCTTTGTTTTTAATTGATACTTTAGCTTTGTTCTCATTGACTTGTCTTTTTCCTTCTTCTTTTCCATTGTTGACGTTTTTACAATGCTCTACCTCTGCTCTCGTCATTTGTACCCTTTCCTCACTCTCCCATTTCATCTTTTCACCCCATTACCTCCTCGCTTATTAATCGACCTTCTATCTTTCCGTTTTTATTCATTGTTTCTTTCTACTTCATTATTCTCATCCACCTGTTAAATCCTCTTTTTCCACGCTGTCATCCTTCTCTTTCGCTATTTTTTCTACTATTCTCGCCTTTTTATACCCGTCCTTTCCTCCCTTTTCCATCTTTCCACCGTGCCTTTTCCGCCTCCCTTGCCTGACACGCTTATCACCAACACCCGCGCGATGGAAGCCCAAGAGGAGACCAAGAGGAGACCCAAGAGGAGACCCAACCCTCCCAGACCCTCTCAAGACCCAGCACATCAAAGCCTGTCAGTTCTCCCACCACGCCTCCTCTCACTCTCCCTCCCGCCCTCTCTTCTCTAGTTCTCCTTATCCTCCCCACCCTCACCTTTGATGCCTGAAAATCCACTCTTAAATCAGGAAAGGTTGACTTTTTTCCCCTCATCAGTGCTTCCATCTATCGCGTCTGGTGTAAACTGCTGGGTTTCTTTCTCTTGCCTAGTAACAAGTTGTGTTTTGTGGTGTGCTTGTTAATAGTTGGGGTTATTGATGGCTTGTTCTCGTTTTTTTTTTTTTTTTTTTTTTGTCTTTGTTTGGGGTTTTCGTTTTGTTTGTTTTTAGTGTTTCATTTCCTGTGTTTTTCGTTTCCGTTCAAATTTTCATTTCTTCCATGTAGTTTTAATATTTTCCCCTGTCGTGTTCCAGTGTGGTGATAATTTTGTGGTGTTGTTGGTAAGAGTTTAGTTGTTGGGTGGTTAATGGTGTTATTTTAAAGTTTGAGATAAGTATACTTTCAGTTCGCCAAATTATGTACGTTTATCAGAATGGAAGAGAGTTTCTACCTTTTTTTTTTTTTTTTTTTTTTTTTTTCCATTTCAAAGACACAGCATATATACCTTCTCCAAAGTTCTAGATTATTATTTTTTTCCACAACTCGTTTCAGTATTAACCCATCAGTTTTCCAGTAAGATCTCGAACTACTACACTATTTCACTACTACACCTCATCACACTAGTATCTAAAGTAACCCAAGAGTCTTTCCTCAGTGAAAATATTTCCAAGTTTTCTTAGATTCTCTTGTAGCCCACGTCGGATATAGCTATATATTTTGGAGGTAGGAGGGACAGGAAGATGCAGGTCAGACCCTTGATAATGGTTCCATACATATTAATGGGGAGTCATGCATATTGATGTACATTTAATCTTAGAGGCTGATGGAGGGGGACAGTTTTAGGAAGGCAGCATCTCTCGGCCAAACAAACTGGTTGGGAAGGGCCCGTCGTCTGCCACCGCCGCCTTGACTGATTCTATGCATCGTAGATTCTGTAGGTAGAAGCCAGCCCGTTACTGTTAACACACACACACACACACACACACACACACACACACGAAGATACGTTTTCTTTAAGTATCACTGAGCAAGAGAGAAAACGAAAAGGAGTGACGGGTAACTAAATGATGCTAGTGGATTGGTGTTCAGTGAAATTGTAGTATGGAGGTTGTCATGTTAGGAGTGTGCAATGCGGAAGGTGAGGAGGTGTAATACGTAACGGTTGAACACTGTGGCTGGAGAAGTTGGGATAATTAAATTGTTTGACATTATTTAATAAAAAGTTAACCAAACCGTGTGTCTGTGTCTGTGTGTGTGTCTCACTTCTCGAATACCATCACATCCTCCTTTCCAGCATCACCATATCACTCCATCAATCGGGTCTCACTATTACACGCCTCTCGCCATCTCACCATTATCTCTTACTGATCTTACCTCACCATAAACCATCACCATAATTCATCTCCTATCACCTGTCTCCCTTTCTCCCTACAGCTATGTCAACTGTTGAAAGGGGAGAGGGTAGAAGGACAAAGGAGAAGGATACTACTGAGGAAGATTCACCGTGACTCCTAGTGTAACCTATATAAAGATACCACTGGGGACTGTGACCAGAGGAGAGGCAGCAGCACATCTCATCCCTAGTTCAATCACCCACACTCGCCCTTGACTTTGCCTTGACCTCAAGGTAAAGCAGGTGTGTAGATTGGTATTTTTGTTCGTTTGCCTTTCTTTTCTTTTCCTTTTATTTTTCACTCATATTTGTTTTCCTTGTATTTCTATTTTTCTTTTTATTCATTTTTCAAAGTTTTCCTATTGCATATTTCTGTTTTCTTTATAATTATTATATTCTTGTATTTATCATATTTTTTTTCATTTTTCTTTTCACTCATTTGCTTACTTATCTTCCTAATTTTTGTTTTATTCTCAGATTTTCAATGATTTTTTTTTTTCTTCATATTTGGTGATTTGGTGATTATTTTTCCTGTTTTACAGTCAAGTTTAAGCGTAATGGTGGGAGGGAGAGAGGAGGGGAGGGGGCCGTACTCCACCGGGGCACCCTCACCAGCAGGATATTGTCTTTGCTTCTGGACTGTTTATTTGGGATCAATAGTCACATTTAAGGCTTTTTATAAGTACTGTGGCGTGTTTCGAGTGATTTGCGTGCGTGTGTGTGGTGGAGGTAGCTGTGGTGGGCGGTATTGGGGGGGTAAATAATGGGGCTTTTTTGGGCTAAATTTCTTGGAACGCCCAATGCACTTTTTTATTAGAGGTTGTATCAAGTTGTTATTAATGGCAAAAGATAGTTCATATACCATGATGTTTTGTGTCGTCAGTTCAGTAAAGTGAGTGGAGAGGAACCGTGTTATTCGGAGGTGTCAAAGTTACATTAAAAACTTCATCATCGGCCTCTCAACAGTTTATTTCCGCCTCTAAATCACTCCAAAGTGTTTAAAACAATGAAGAATAATTGATCGATTGTCTTGAAATGGGTTTTGGTTCCGTTGAAGTGGCAGTTAGTGGGTATTTAACGAGTGTTCAAAAGTGTCATATTTTCAAAAAACCGTTTTTTTCCCGTAGAATTTCTTTAGAATTGGTGTTGCTAGGAGAGTGTTTGTACTTTGGGAATTAGTTATCCTATTTATCGCGTCGAAACAGATGCAATAGATTGATCTGTCATCGTTTTATCGAGGGGTCATTTTCAAAATGGTTTGCGCTACGTAAATATTGAGCTGTGACGTCATCAGCTGTGACGTCATCAGCTGTGACGTCATCATCTGTGACGTCATCAGCTGTGACGTCATAGGGCGGGCGCCTCCCTGCCCCCCACCTGCCTTGCTGACTTATATAGCAGGAGTTACTGTTGTCTACCGTGTGTGTGTGTGTGTGTGTGTGTGTGTGTGTGTGTGTGTGTGTGTGTGTGTGTGTGTGTGTGTGTGTGTTACTGTAATACTAGCTCTCTCTATATCTATCATTGTGAAGTTATTTTTTCGGGTATTTTGAGGTGTGTGTGTGTGTGTGTGTGTGTGTGTGTGTGTGTGTGTGTGTGTAATACTCTTATATTGGCTCTCTCTCCATATCCATGTGGTAAGTATAGTCTATAGTGGTGAGTGTAGTCTATTATATTCTTGGTAGTATATGACTAGTGAGGATATGATCGCCCTCTACTTACACAGATCGAAGCCTTCAGAGGCAGGGAGGTGGATGCACTTTTCGGGCAGATTAATTCTTTAAGAGTGAAATGGTCGAGAAGTGCAGGCGACACGCGCTTGACTTTAGCTTAGCTGAGTTCTGTGGGTGTGGGCATATGGGCAAGTTAGCAGTTGAATAATAAGGCACCAGGGGAAGATGGAGTTTTTCCGGAGATGTTTAAAGCGGATGAAGACAAGTTGCCGCTAATTTTCGTTAAGTTACTTAATAAAATTAAAGAAAGTGGGATGATACCGTCGGGATGGAAAAATGGTGTGATTGTCAAGATTCCAAAGAAAGGAGATTTAAGTGATTGTGAGAATTGGAGGGGTATTACTTTGTCTCCTATAGCTTTGAAAATATTTTGTAAAGTTCTGTTGAATAGGATTGAGCCGGTGTTAGATGGTGTTTTGAGGGAGGAGCAAGCCGGTTTCAGAAAAGGTCGGGGATGTAATGATCAGATCTTTGTTGTTAGGCATTTGATGCAGCAGGCAAATGAAATGAAGGTTAGTTTAAGCTTGTGTTTTGTTGATTTTGAGAAGGCTTTTGACAGTGTTTCTAGAGAGGCGATGGGGAAAGTGTTGAGGTATTATGGTGTTCCAGAGTGGTTGGTGAAGTTGGTTAAAGATTTGCATGAGGGTACGTTTTGTAAGGTTATGAGTGATGGGTCCTTGAGTGAGGCTTTTGAAGTTAAGTCGGGTGTGATTCAGGGAGGGATTCTTTCCCCTTTGTTGTTTGTCCTTGTTATTGATTATGTGATGAGGAGGGTTGCAGAGGAAACTAATGCTGGAATTGTGTGGGGAGATGGACGTAAATTAGCAGATTTGGATTATGCAGATGACATTGTGCTTATTAGCGAAGGAACAGATGAGATGCAAAGGGTCTTAGATTGTATAGTGAGAGAGGGGGGAAAAGTTGGCTTGATTATTAATTGTGCAAAAACGGAAATGATTAATATGAATATTGCTAACCCAAGAGCTTGCGTGATTGGGGGAAGAGTTGTGAAACAAGTAGAAAAGTTTAAATATCTTGGTACGCTTTTGTCTATGGATAAATCGTTAAAAGTGGAGTTTGAGGAAAGGTTAAGGAAGGCGAATCAAGCGATGGGCATGTTAAAAACTGTGTGGAATAATAACTTTTCAGTACACACTAAAATAAAAATTAATAAAACTATGGTTAGAACTATTTTGATTTAATATGCATATGCAATATGAATAATGCAGTATGGAGAATAGGAGAGAATAAGCTGAATCAGGTGCTAGAATATAAGTACCAGGGGATGTGGATGAGTCCAAATGGGTGTGAAAAGAATGAGAGGATAAGTTTGGCTAACCAATGGGTTGGAAGATTAGAGAGTGCAGCAAGGATGACAGCCAGTAAATATGATGTGCTGAGAGAAGTATGGAAGAGTGTGGCTGTGCCAAGCATAATGTATGGTATGGATGTGATTGCATGGAATGAAAGTGAGATTGACAGGCTAGAAGTGGGGCAGAATAGAGTAGCTAGGATGGCACTAAACGCACCAAGGTACTCAGCAGTAGAAGCTTTGAGAGGTGACATGGGTTGGAGTACTTTTAGGGAAAGGTTAATAAAATCAACACTCAGATACAAGATTAAGTTGGAAAGAATGAATGATGAAAGAATAGCAAGAAAGGTGCATCTGTGGAATGAAAGTGGAAGTAAATGGAGGAAGAGATGCATGAAAATGACAGAGAGGAATGGATTGCAAGTAGTGTGGGGGATGAGGATGACTGGGAGGAACCAAGATGAACGTGCATGGATTGTGACCAGAGGAGGTAGAGTAGGAGCTGAATGGGATGTGAGGAAATGGAAGAGTGAGATAGACAGAGGTGAAGTGTGTGGGACTGAATATATGGAAGAATGGTAAGGAACGAAAGAGTACTATGGAATGGTACAAGGAGAAAGAAGCCCCGATGTATGAGAGATGGTATGATGGCAGCCTGGGTGGTGACCTTCTCTTTCGAGCTAGGGCACAGTGTATGGATGTGAATGAGAGAAATTATATATAGATGGTCTGAGTCCCGCAGCAAAGTGTGCCAGATGTGTGAGGATGAGTCGGTGGAGCATGTAGTACTTAGTGTGAGAAGTATGAAAGAGACAGGATGGAGATGATGCAAATGATTATGATTTGAGATAGGGCATAGTTGGGATGAGAGAGTGGAGAAGACAGGATGGTGTTACTGCTGGGACTGTGTAGAGAGACGAATGAAAGGATGATTGAAGCTGTGAAGAAGTTTCTGGAGAAAATGTGGCGTGCCAGACGTAGAGAAAATTAGTGTACAAGTTACTGTCTTTTTTCTGCTTGTTTGTTTTTTGTCTTCTACAGGAGTTGCCGATCTAAAGGCTGGCCCTGGAGCAATCCCGAGCTACCTGTAGCATCAAGATCAAGATCAAAATCATGAAGGAAATCTCTTAACTACAACAAGTACTGGTGTACATAAGAACATGAGAGAAACCGTGAACATCCTACCAAAATATCCTGTATGCTGAAGCACCACTGCCTTCAGGTCTAGCTACCACCACACATCTCTATAATGAATGGATCAGGCGAAAGAAATAAAATTGTCATGTTTATGCATCTATTTGGCTTACTTGTAAAGCTTCCCAGTAAAACAATATATATAGTTTTATGAAACATCCTACCTATTTTTGTACAAAATTATTGGGAGGTGGTAAAAATCTATGCCCTGAAGACATTTATGCCTAAGTTTAAGGTGAGTTTTGCACAGTCCCTCCCCCTTAACGGGAGAGGGTCATGAAGTACCGACCCTCTCCTCCTGGAGAGGGACGGGTCCTCTATGTGCAAAACTCACCTTAAACTTAGGCATATGTAGGCATAAATGTCTTCAGCATAGATTTTTACCACCTCCCAATAATTTTATTTACAAAAATAGGTAGGGCATTAATGTCTTCAAGCCAATTTCCACACTACATAGATAACCACATCAATAAATTCTTTCAGAGTTGATAAAATGAATTACAAACTTTACTTTAGATGTGAAACATTTTTTTAACTTAGTTATTGATTTAATGCCATAAATAATCATCACTCATTGATTTGATGACAAACCTAAATCAAACTACTATTATATAGCAATCCATTCCTGGTTGTCTGTCAGTGTGCTGAGCCAGCAGTAACAAGCAGCACACCCAGCACTGTGATAGATTAACTCGGGAAGCTGTTGAATCCAGATAAGTTTCTTTAGAGCCACCTTCCCCTCCTCTTCAGTGCGAACTAAGACGTCTCAAGGATGTAGGGTATTGATCCAATTCTTGCACGGAAACTTTGGAAGCTGGAAGCAGTTGATCAAGCCACTTTCATCGCCCAGTCCAGTGGTGAGTTAAGGAGGGCGTCCTGGGTGGGACAGGTCCAACCGGTGCAGAAAAACTGGTGAATCCACATGACAATATATGCATTATTAGTGATAAATTTTCTTGCTTTACCACAAGCCTACTGAGGAAAATAGACAAATTGTTAGTCATGTGTCATTATCCATGAAAATGCAGATGAAAGAAGATATGAAGGAAAATGGTTTACTCGAGTAATTTTTTGCCATCAGTATCGAACCATTTCAGCAAAGATGGGCTCATAGGTACTGCACCTAACCTACCTTATGCGTAACCCTACAGTCTATAAGACAAAGATCTAATAACAGCTTATCCACGAGGTTAGACACTATGCAGCGAGGAGTATACAGACCATCACATAGTTGCGTTCCCATCCTGTCACCACTACAGTATTCATCATGATAGTAGTACTGTTCATTACTACAAGACGCAAACGCCTTATCTTTCCTCAGTTTCTCCTCTCTGGCACTTAACCTTCCCTCCTGATCATGGCCGCAACAACATCCACAAGGCCTCGAAATGATGATGATTAGATTATCAGCCAAAAAAACTTCCATCCTGCCCTTGGAAACTTAAGAGAAGAAATGATAAACAGATATAGCTGCCACCACCGACAGTAATACATAAACGACTTACCGGACATCCAGACAACTAGCTGTTGATCCATTGCTAATATTGTATAGTGCGACAAGGTGTGCTGTGTGCTAATATAAGAACGGTGCGGGGGCGGCGGGTCGGTCTCCCTGCTACGCACTTCCTCAGCTGCAAAGAGAATGGGATTATTAGAGTATTTGTGTGAGGAAACTACAATACTGTGGATTACTTATCAATGTGGCATACTTATCAATTATTATTTTTCGGATTCTTCTATTAAGAGAGAGAGAGAATTTTGTTTGTGATAAAACCATGCAATTTTTTTCCTACATTCATAATCCGATAGCAACAAAGTAGATGTTACTATTGAAGTGACATGCTAGATTCCCGTCACCGCGTTATCACCCAGACGCTATTAACACCTGAGGGAACAATCGCTACAACTCTTATCTCTGCTATCAATGAGCGCATTGGGGTATCTATTATGGGATACCAGTTCACATTTTACGCCACAGTGGTGGTACAGACTCATGGCCTCTGCTGTTCACGTGAGACTTCCTGCCGTGTCT
This sequence comes from Callinectes sapidus, assembly GCA_020233015.1. Lineage (NCBI taxonomy): Eukaryota > Metazoa > Arthropoda > Malacostraca > Decapoda > Portunidae > Callinectes > Callinectes sapidus. The sequence goes on from CM035197.1 coordinate 7,077,658, forward strand.
CGTGGAGTATGGGAGCACTGTTCTCCCAACTTAATGGTATTTAGGGAGTGCATCCTAAGTATGCTTACGGTTTAAAAAAAATGACACACTCTATGATTGGACTTAATACAAAACTCTGAAAAGGTTACAGACACGTGTATGAAATCCATCATTATCATAAGTAGTGACGTCACGAGTTAGACGACCGTACAGCGCGTATTATAAATTGCATACTATATGAAACTACAATAAAATATTACCGTTCTTTCTTGTCATCATCTTTTTTACCAAACACGAAATCTGGCAACAAATTCGTAAATAGATAGCGAACATTAATTGAGTTACTTTCTTATTTGGGGGCTTCTTTCTACCATGACTACATTCTACAATATACGCACTGCAGGGATTACTAATAACAAAGCAATTCCTACAAACTTATTCCCCACCGGATACAAACACGAATCATCCTAGTACCAGCAGAGACTCAAGCACCACTCGTTTCCTAATGTTCATAATCACGTGAAATCCGGAGAAAGTGACGTCAAAAGTTCGCGGGAGCCAATCCGACTCGATCCGTCTGCACTGTTGATATTTTGTAAACAAACTCCACCTCCTGACCACTTCCCAAGGTCTTATCTCGGCTGTTGCTCGCCCCCAAGACTCCTACACCACCTGCAAAGCCATGGGTAAGGCTCCTCATCATACCACGGGGAGAAAATGGTGATGCGAAGAGGGTGATTATATAGGAAGGGTGTTCATTGACGATTTTTTGGGTGTGGGAGGAAGAACAAAGGGTGGTGATCATGACCCTGGGACTGCCCCCAATTCTCACATACAAAGGGCATTAATGGTCTTTTTGTGGAGGTATTGTAGAGGAGCACGGTTTGGTGAGGTTCCGTTGGGGTGAGTACATAATAAAGCTCGAGATGGGTTTTATTGGAATTGATTGGCTTGTAGGGACGTCTGTATTTAATGCTTCCTGGTTTGGCTGTTAAGGAAGTAAAGGATGTCCTGTATTTTGAGGCAAGAACTATTAGGTTAATTTATAGGTTAGGCCAATATTCACTATCTCTACTCACACCCCCACCAACCTCTCCAACAAGCTTAGGGTTTGTGGGTGGGGGAGGAATATATATGGGATAGATGGCCTTTGAAAAATTTAGGGAAGTTTCTACAAATCTTATCTTATTTAGCCTGACCTACAAATATACATAGCAGGTTCCCACTTGCACAGCTCGTGGTGTTAGGTGGTGGTAGCATATCATTGAACGGAATTTTACAGTGGAAATATAAACACAATAAAAATCCTATCCTGCCGTTACCCACAAACCCCAGCAATAAACAATTCAAAGTCAGTGTATTGCTGACTTCCAAATGTGATGGAGCTCCCTGAACTTGGAAAAAACTCAACGGACAGAGCACATATCCCAGATCTATTGCAACATTTTTATTTATTTTTGACAAGTGGGATCATTGGAAATGTTGTAAATAGTAAGGACAACCTGAGGGTTCCCATAACCATCAAGCATTTGTTAGCTTAAACTATAATTGAACACGAAAATGCAAATAGTTAGTCAATACAGTGGAACCACTTGCCCTTTGGGGGCCTTGGGATCTCTGAGTGCACATGTTCGAATCCTGGCCACGGTCTGAGTGGAGATTGGGTATCCACTCGGGGTAACGGTTCCCAAATGGGTGAGCTTTCAGATAGGAGGTCTCCTTTAGCCTATAATTTCCCATAAAAAGCCCACATTATTTAAATAAAAAAAAATAGCAGTTTCACCCAAACAATAAATCTTTGATGTGAATTATGTATGTGTTTCTGGTACGAAATACACTCATCCCTCGATTTAACGGACCTCAACGGATTTCGGAAGCAACAGATGATTTGAAAGTCTCGCGGTACAGATGGAGATGTGGCTACACACCTAACTGTGATCTACATGGCTTGAATGCAATGTTATCACTATCGGAAATTTTGATTGCACCTTGTACAGTGTCTGGGAATTAGAAAACATTACAAAACCATTGCATCTACCATGATACGTCTCTCATACCACGCAGCATTTGTAGGCTGGGTCAGAATACCAAAAAATAATTTAGAGTACAATATACCTTATTTCTAGTGTAGGGCAAACTCTTGTAGCTTATAACATAAATGAAATGTGACTGATAACTGGGCATAGTAGTGACCAGATGAGATTGTATCTTATAAAAACAAACTCTAAGAACATCTAACCTTTTGCAGATTTCTAGGTGGCAGCACAGGAGTCCTCACAACACCACTGCCATGTCACTAGCCGGCCACCGCTCTCCTCTGGGTAAATTAGATTAACTTAACAACTAATACTGATTGCCAATGTAAAACAAATGCATCTTTCTATTCCCAGGGTTGATCAGTGTGTTGAGCATTTTGCATGGATAGAACTTTTGTTACTATTTGATATAATGGCAAATACTAGGAAATACATACATTTTACTTAACCAGGTGTTTGATGCTCCTGACAATCAGATTTTGCAGCTTTGTGATGTCAAGGGGTGTGTTGTGGATGATCCTGTGAAGAAAATAAGTCATTAACATTTGATTGAACTTTAGATAATGTTACTTAATCACTTCTATGTTACTTAATCACTTCTAAAACCTCATAATCTATACACTGCCTTTTATTAAAACAGTCTGACAATTTGTCTTAAGTATTAATATATCTAGTGGTAATTTTCACCCTAATGAAGTGAAACATTTTTGCCTTGAGGATTTAATTTAAGATCTTCAAGCTGTTCCATTACATTGTATCACCTGCACATTTTTCACATCAGTTTTTAATATTGAATTTCTCCCTTTACAGTAGGAGGGCCTGGCAGTTTGAACACAGTGTCTGCAGACATATGGATAGCCAACCAGCTGCCAGGAATGCAGATAAACGGTCGTATGTCAGCAGTGCGCCGTTTCTTTTGCCTGTTTGTGACTTTTGACTTCCTCTTCACGGGCCTGTTTTGGGCAATCTGTGTGCTGGTGAGTTGTGACATGAGCCACACCTCCACCAGGGGCTACTTTTGTTATTTGAGACCCATAAAACACTTGTGCACTAATCAGATTGATCATGGTTGGAAATATTTTTATGTAAATTGTAATTTTTTTTCACAGATTAAAGAAGGAGGAAAATATAGTGCATTAGTGGAGGAGATCATCCACTACAACATACGTTCCTCTATATTTGACATTGTGGTAAGTCAGTTGCAGTATCTACTTCAGTTAAAAGTGATTACGTAAGCTCGAGTTAGGTAGCTGAGACCACATAGCCCTGCAAGAACTAATGGAATTATATCAGCTGTAGTGAAATAGGTCTTTATATATGACGACAATCGTGTAATAACTTATGAGCTTCAGACTGTGGACACTCCTGTATTAATTATGGTGTTTGGTGCAGATGGTTGCTGCTGTACGGTTCACACTACTACTGCTTCTATATGCCTTGCTCCACATCAACCACTGGTGGATGGTGGCGGTAAGTCCTGCTGATGATGCCCTACAGAAAATTTGGTTTCCCTTCGAACCTAAAAATTTCATATACATTTTATGTTCCTCTCTGTCATTGTTTATAAAAGACTTAGTTGGTATCATTGTACATATCTTTTAATATGGAGTAATTTGACTTGTAATTACTCTCACAACCAGTAACTTAATCATAGGTGAAAAAAGTTGTATAGTTGCCAAATACAGATAATGTTAAAGAAATATTCACTATAATTTCAGATAACTACAGCAGGAAGCTGTGCATTTTTCATATCCAAGAGCTTAATGTATGAGGTGAGTAATTTTTGAATAGATGTTTGCAATAAGACTAAGAAAGTTTAAATAAAGTGATGAAACTTTGTATATTGAAACTCAATAAGAATGTTTCCATGCAAGTATTATCTTTTCTCTTACAGTGGCAGGGGAAAGATACTTCTAGCTACCCATTTGAGGTGACGCTGCTGCTGCTCTCATTCCTTATATCATGGATAGAGGCTTGGTTTGTGGACTTCAGAGTCTTGCCTCAAGAAAACAGAGCCAAGAGTGTGCTTGAAGGTAAAATTATCCAAAAAAACAATGCATATGCATACTGAAGAGTGTCTAGCTTTTTCCCCCAAGTCCTCTTTTTTTATATGCTTTCCTATATCTTTTATTAATAGGAATTTTTTTTCCAGCGGCCAGTAATTGTGACCACCAGGAGACTGACCCACTACTGCCTGGGCTGGAGCGGGTGCGGGACTACCTCAGCGCCTACTCCGAGACTGTGGGTGACTTCTACTCGCCCATGGAATCTCCTCTCGGTAAATAAACATTAATGCCTTCTGCTGCTGTAGAATATTATCTGCCTTAGCAGTTTGTCCACTCTGTTCCTGGAAATAATTGTATGACGTTCCTGGTAAGATAATTCAGCCTTTCTACTGTATGTTGGTTTATGGAATCATTCTTTATCACAGCTTCTGATGATGAGGAGGAGTATGGGGGACATACAGTCAATAGAAGGATGACTTCTCAAGTAAGATTTTATTTTACTTTAGATCTATATTTATGGAAATTGTCTTGAGAACTAGATGCCTTTACAGTAGATCAAATATCTGTAATTGACAGTTTTCTTTGAATATAACAGAACATTCATGCAAATCTAGAATTGCAATTATGATCGATGTGAAATTTACTCACAAACTGATACATAGTGTTCCCTCAGGAGAGAGAATTTCAAGTCACCGGAGGTGAGGCATTTCAGAAAGCCTGGGAGACCATCCACTCCCCAGGCTGGAAGCTAGAGAAGGAGAGTTCCCATGGAGATACCATCTACACCAAGCTAGGCCCAAGTGGAACAAAAATATATAAGCTTACAGTAATATTATTTCAACAAGATTGTTTTATTCATTTCTGCTTTGTGTTGTATATAATCACTTTTTATAAATTACTATTATGTGTTGTTAAATGTCATTGTGAATGATAGAAACCCAGTCTAATCTTTGGGTTTTGTCCAAAAAACCTTCAATGCACAACAGCTTCAATTTGTTCATTTTTATATTTCAGGGTGTAATTGACACTGATTCCAATACTTTGTTTAATGAAATTGTGCATAATATTGAAAATATGCCCAGTTGGAACAAGGCTGTGACCACGGGAAGAATTATTCAGGTGGGTTAATGTTATCAATTGAATATCTTCTTCATTGCAAATCTATACAAGCAATTTTTCATATTCTTACTTCCATTCCATTCTAGTTGTTCCTTCATTATATGTTCAGTGTGTGACATATCCTGTCTGTGCTATTTTTTTTACAATAGTATTTAAGCTGGTATTTTTTCCCCTTTGAGAGTGCTATAAAGGCAATCTACTGTTCTTCATTGGCAGTGTGTGGACAACAACACAGACGTGGTGTACCAGCTGGCAGCGGAGGGGCCGGGCGGGGTGGTCACCGCGAGGGACTTTGTTAATGTCCGCCATTGGAAGAAGATTGGCAACTCAATGGTGTGTGCAAACATCTCGGTGGTTCACAGTGATGAGCCGCCACAGAAGAACATCGTCAGGTTTGTTATTGGAGTTGTGCCAATTATTTCTCTGTATTAAGTTGATCTCAAATATGTGAAGATTGAGATAGCAAGAACTTGGTGCAAAACATGAGTCATTAGTCTAAGTATAAGACTTATGAAGATACTTAATATCCAGGCTCATCAGTACCAAGGCTCTGCATATGAAAGGTTAAGGAAATGGCCTAACAGTGATACATATCTAAAACCCCTGTGCAAGAGGGAAGTATAGCAGAGAAAATGTTCTTTTCTGCTGAATACGTCTTACAATTTTCTTTTTCCTTCTTCTTTCCCTTTGTTCATGGCTTCTTTAGTATGAATTTGAAAATATCAAGTTTTATGTTATTCCAGAGGGGAAAACGGCCCATGCTGCTGGGTGTTACAGCCTGCTGAGAATGCACCTCGGAAATGCTTCTTCCAGTGGCTGCTGGACACAGATCTGAAGGGCTGGATCCCCCAGTACGTGCTGGAGCAGGCCCTCACCTATGCCATGACAGACTTCATGAGTTGCCTGAGGAACTATGCACCAACTCTCAAGTCTCAGACCTCACAGAGAAGAGGACACAGATAACTTTTATCTCATCAAGTTGGTAAGACATGAACCATATTTGATCATACAAAAGATACAAAAGCAATAGTACAGCCTGGGTCTTAATATTTAACTTCCAATGTATGTATGTTGACATTATGCTATTTAATTTAAGCTTTCATCTGAGTAGAACACATGTTGTTCCATTTTGCCTTGAACCAAAAACTTGGTGTTTGTGTGTGGAGTGCCAACGAATGTCATATTATCCCAGGAGCTCAGTAAATTGAATCACTCTTATCTCTGACATATTCATGCTGTCTATTTCTTATAGACAATCTCTCCTGTCATGCTTTTGTTCATAATCACTCTTCTAAACACTGGATAAGTGTCTCCATTTAAGAGCCTTCAGAGTATTACTATATATTATATATATCAGGTATTAAATTTTGTAGTGCTTTCAGTGCCCGGGAACAAGAGGTTTGCAAAGACAAGTTGATTATCAAATTATTTTTTCCTTTCACTCTAAAAAGGGAAGGGAATTGACAAGTTTTTCTTAAATAATCAACTGTAGTAATGAGACAAGAGCTGGATATAAAAACATTTTGTTCTTGAAAGTTGGCAGTGATGTAGAACCTAAATCATAAAATACTAAAAAACTTGGATTTAAAAGACTATTTGGTCACCCTCACCCTTCACTTTTTTCTGACACTTGTAAACCAATTACAGAAAGACAAGATCCTGCAAGATATTTATTTATCAAGTTAAAAGAAAAATCTTTTTAAAACTTTTCATAAGGATTTGCAATTTTTTTCTCCACAAAGATCTTAATTAATTATATCTGTTGTCAAGCTCATATTTTATTCATCTTACTCATTATTCTTATGGATCCATTCCAACGTAGTTTCTTTTCATACTCATTCAGCTTATTTGTTAAAGCATTAATGTTTTTTGTGTTATTGTCATGATATTATAATTGAAGTTATTATAGTGATTAAATGTCTTGTATCATATAGTCTTAGAATTATTCGATCTTTATTTCTTTATAAATTCAACTTATTGTAACACACATATCACCCGGCTACAACTTTTGTGGTGTTGTGCGGTGTATATTGTTTATGGTCTTTTCATGTATATACTGTATATATATATATATATATATATATATATATATATATATATATATATATATATATATATATATATATATATATATATATATATATAAAACACACAGGTGGAAAGGATTGCTGGCCATTTACTCTTGTGGGGACTGTGAGGTTAGATCTTAACCTACTTGTACCTACTCCAGTTATGGCCAGTATTGCACAGGATCATCTCTTGCCTTCCTGCACTCTACCTTCCTTTGACTGAATTGGCAGAAAAATCCTCATCACAGGAAATTCTCTTTGCCACTACACTGATTTTGGCAAATTTGTAAAGAATAATTTGCTCAGACAAGTGTTTTCTGCAAAAATTCATGGTAAAGGAATGTGGTAGGAAGGAGCAGCAGCCTTTAAAGAAAGGCTTCCGGTGTAATTATGATTTAAGTGGACAGTCTTCATTGTGAAAGGAGACAAGATGAGTGTCTCCACCTGGCCAGGGAAGGGAATCCAACCCTGGATCTCTTGGCTGTGAAATGAGTGTGCTAACCAAAATGCCACCACACCGCCTGTAACTGTAAATAACTTGTCCTATATATAAATCATACTGCAAATGTATTATTTCTAGAAAATCAAGTGACTGCAATGCTTGTCTCCCTTGAATCCATAAGCTTAGGAAACTTTTGTACATATTCCATGATCCTTCCCATTTTCTTAATTTTCTTGCATGTCTGTGATATGAATATTATTGCCTTACTTGTAATACTAAGATGCAACCTTTCTAGAAGCTGTTACTATTTGCCATTTTTTTCATTACATTTAAACCTTTATGGGACAGGTGGCATTCTGTGTATGTATGAATGTCCAGCCTCTGGTAGGCTTGCTCTTTAGGGATTTACTACTGCACCTTTCTCATCCTGTTGTCACATGTGTCACCTCAAATGCTGCTTTAAAATCTTTGAATCATTCGTGAATGCCAGTTTGATTTCTTTCCTCAGTGATTTCATTATAGTTTATTTCAAACCTTCAATATGAATTACCTCTTGCACACCTTTTAAATATGAATTACCTATCACTTCTTCAAAATGTCTTATACATCCAAATTCATGTTTTGTATATATATAGGTATTGATTACATGTCATTGTTTTATAATAGCTCTCTAACAAAGACAGTCAAAGATCATGTAAAACTAATGTATTAAGTACTTCTGTAGTTTAACAGACAGCAAGCAAGAAGCTGCTACATATCCTTGTCCACCCAATGAACACTCCGCCCACCTATCACTGTCTGCCAAACTTAGTGCAGCACTCAGTGGTCCCTCCTTCCGTGTGTTTCTAGCCCCTCTAAGCTGATCTCTCCCCTCATCATTTATGTATGTAAACAGATTTAAAACTTTGGCTGGTAATCTAGGTTGTGATGCTTGTAGAATGAAAGATAGCATACTTCTTGACATTCATACAATAGTTACAAGCAAGTAAAGGTTCTGTAGTGCAGAATGTTGCAGTAATAGTGAAGTGTGAAAAGCACCACAATTACTTTTGTTAATTTTGTGGTGTATTATGAAAGCTATCTGAACTTTAGCTGAACCAAAGCAGTGAAAGTGCATATTCTTGTTGGAAGACACCAGTTACATTTAACTGGAGGTCTTAGTGGTTGTGCAATTCAGTGTTGCACCTTAATAATGCAATGAAAATGTACACTGTTGGGGAGGACGCCAGTTACATTAAGAGTGTATTTCAGTGATGGCTTGACAATAAGACTTGTTCCTCAGACTATGCATATTTTTAAGTGCTATTATTGTGAGATTTTGTTGCTGTCAAAGATAGATTGTCTAGTTTTCTGGCTGTACTCATAGATGAGATGATTGACTTGTTTCATTCTCATCTCTTTTGTCAATGAGGCAATCATAACAAGATATAATTCAATAGTTACTCTTAGATTTTACTCAGCTATTATACATATGTTGTACTCAAGATATACTAAAAGCAAGCTATCCCTCATTTAGCAATATGTTGGTGCATTGGAGTTGGTATTTTAAGAAGGAATATAATCACTAGAAGTTAAATTGATTTGCCATAATAGAGACTTTACTGTAGCACTTGTTATGTGAATCAGTAAAACTTGATTCAGTGGAAATGTCACAGTTAAGAGCATAAAGCTTGAAACTCTAAAACTCTTATATCACAAAATTGTTGGTTTAGCCCTAAGCCACACATGACACACACACACACACACACACACACACACACACACACACACACACACACACACACACACACACACACACACACACTGCGTAGTGTAGTGGTTAGCACGCTCGGCTCACAACCGAGAGGGCCCGGGTTTGAGTCCTGGGTGCAGCAAGGCAAATGGGCAAGCCTCTTAATGTGTGTATATAGGCCATGTTCACCTAGCAGCAGCAAGTAGGTACAGGATGTAAGTCGAGGGGTTGTGGCCTCACTGTCCTGGTGTGTAGTGTGTGATGTGGTTTCAGCCCTACCCGAAGATCGGTCTATGAGCTCTGAGCTTGCTCCGTAGGGAAAGGCTGGCTGGGTGACCAGCAGGCGAGCGTGGTGAACACACACACACATGCACACACACACACACACACACACACTTGGGTTGTATTGTTCTGAAGAGCATGTGATATGCTACTCAAGTTCTAGGCTTTGATTTAAGAAAGACAGATCACATATGGCTCACAGCATCTCATTGCTATGCTATTTCTCTTTGAATTTCTAAGTTTCATCTTGCTGATATTTCTAGATATTTTTAATCCATTTTAAGAATAAGTTACATAAAGAGTTGTGGTGTTTGACTCTTGGCTTCATGGCAGGTTGTACAATACATCATGCTTTGGAAGATAATCTTCTCAAATGTATCACTTATAATTATTATTATTATTATTATTATTATTATTATTATTATTATTATTATTATTATTATTATTATTATCATCTTACATTTACATTGGTTGACATTACAAACAAGAAACTGCACCTTAAAGTTTGCTGTCAGAGCTTTTCATAGAAATAATTTCACCATTCAGTTTCCTTTTCTGTTTGATTTTATTCATGTATCAGGTATTGCCATAAGCAATTAGTAGTACCATTCCTATTCAAGCTCAAGGAATGCTGAAGTTTACAAAGTAGGAAAGAAAGGAGCAAAGGTTGTATGATACTTGATAAAATGAGGTGCATTTGAAAGTTATAATTCACAAGAGAGACCATTGTTGATATATACTCGTAGGTTGTACATTGCAAGTCAGTAGTTTACTTCAGGGTGAAGTATGACTAGTACAATGTGGTCCATTATGCTGAACCACCTTCTACATGACCAACAACTGTTTTGAAAGTGTGAGGCATCCTCCTGTTTTATAAGAATGGTTTTTACTTTGATGTTTGAGGTTTCAGTCCATGGAGAGTGTACAGTGTACATCATTCACAACACATTCCAAGCCTGAATGGTGAAACTATTGCTGGACGGCTCATCAGTTGTACTTTACACTGAGGGATATTCATTTTAACCAGAAAGAAAGCAGTGATTGGTGAGAGCACCAGACACAAAATCTATGATGTTAAGCGTACACATTTTCATGTGCTGACCAATAGCAATCCAGCCAGATGATATATTACACTTTGGATATGAATGATATTATTACAGTAGTGATATCATACAATTCCATGTTGTTCATTATTTTATCCAATGCAATCCAAAGTAGAGATGTGCTGATCTCATTAACTGAGCTACACTTTTGCCCCTAAGGTTGTATTTTCAACGTCCTTTTATTACTCAATTATTCATGCTTACATTGTGCCATTTCTGTTACTGAACCTTTCAGGACATTGACTATTGTATAAAACACTTCCAGTGTAAATAACATTATTTTATGTAATAGCTGAGTGATGAACAAGTGTATATTTTTTTCTACAAAAGTTTAGGTCTTTGGGCATCATTTGTTGTGCATATGTTAACAATCATCCTAAAGTGTGCTATGCATTACCTTTGTTTTGTTTGATGTTTTACTGGTGGTTGGGTATAGTGATGCCACCACCTGCTATGTGCAGTGAGTTGAGAGATGCTCAGTGGTGATCAGTAACTGATTGATTTGTCACACTCACACTGCATTCAGCATTTTCCTCAGTCTCAGTCCTCATATTTGTTATAATCTGTCAGTGGGCAGATTTTATGTGAGGACTGTCAGTTCTTGAGAGGACTTAAAAATGAGAGGAAATGAAGCATGGTAGAGGTGAACAGTCCAACAGATCAATCAATTTCTGCACATGTCTACCTGCCCTACCTTCAAGTAAAGGTATTTTTCATATTTACGGCAATGTACTGTTAGATTCACGATACCAAAGTATTGCTGGGTGAGCAGTGAGGAGCTTGATCCGATCTGTGGTAGTGGAATACCTCAGAGCCTTCGTGTACATACCCTTTGTTATTAAAAGAGGAAAGTGCTGATTTGTCTCTTCCTTTCATTATTTCCTCTACTCACAGATGTAAAGGAAGGGATGAAAAGTATAACGTACATGTATATGCCAAGCCATTGAATTTAGTAGCTTCAGGATTTCAGTCTGTATATATAATTATGCATTAATTTCATAGTGCTTAATTATATCAAAGAATCTTCACATAACTTCTTCCCTAACCTTCTTTATCTTAAATAAACCGTGAACATTTAGTCATGACAATTCTCTAACAGTTTCAATTTATGGTCAGCACTCATTCAATACACTGTGTGGATGTCTGCTTTTCACAGAAAAATTATGAAACTGGTTAGGATGAAATTTGATACAAGCAATGCTGGGTAATTCTGTTAGTTAGAAATAAGCACCAGTTCAGATATTATTTATAGGTATGTACATGGTTCTGCACTTTTTAACATGAGATGAATGACAATTTTCCCTCTTTAATACAAAATAGTGCAGGTGTGATAGGTAACACACCCATTAGCACTCTTTAATATTGAGGGAGTGAACCCCCCCCCCTCAGAATATTGATGAATATACATTTTCTTACCAAGTTTGTGAGTCTACATTACAGCCACTGAAGTATTATTAAGGTTAAGGAGCGTCATGGTGGATTAGGTGGTCACTTGAAATGTAATAGGCATTAAGGAGATTTTGTTGTGGAAATATTACCCTATCATGAATGCAAGTATATACATCATTCAACATGTGTTTCTAGCAGTATTTGTTGTGTGTGTGTGTGTGTACAGGCATAGTGCATTAAAACTTTTTTGTTATATAATTATTTTGTATTTATCAAATTTATAAATGATAACTTGGTATTTTCAATAAAGATACATATAAAATTGTGCTGCTTATCTAGTAATTGCTTACCTAATGTGTGTACAAGAGGTGAGGGAGCTAGAGTCACTCAAAAAGGCCTCTTTTCATTTGGCTATGAACACACTGGTCATATTTGTTCGTAAAATTATTGATGTTTTAGCTTTTTATAACTTCCTCTGGCAAACTGTTCCACCAGTTTACACTTTGTGCATTCTATGGCGTGACCTTCCAAGTTTGAGAGAGGTACATAGGAGCTGCCACCTTGTGGTAGTCTTGATTTCCTCCCACAGTCAAAAACCTTTCAAAATTTTAAATGTCTCAATCATGTCTCCCCAGTCCCTCCTTTCCTTCAGAGTGGTGAGATCCCCACTAGTCTATCTTTTCTCATAAGGAAGATGGACCAGTGATGGCACCAGTTTTACGACTCTTCTGGAGTTTCTCCAACCTATTAATGATGTCTTACTATGGTGTATGGTGACCAGACCTGAATGGCAAACTCCATGTGGGAATGAACTAGAGACTTAGAGAAATAATATCATTTCCTCGTTTAAACAAGTGAATGTGTTCTCCCCAAAATCGAGTTGGCAGAGGCTGTCGCTTTGGCTACATGTGTTGAAGGTTTTAGGTCAGGAGTTAACACAATACCAGGTCAACCCCAACTGCTTTATATTCCAGTAATAGATTTGCTAATCTCCTAATTTAAGAAAATCCTCCAACAAAGTCATGGTAGAAATAATATTTCCGTATATTTGCAGTTTCAGACAATACATACCACGGCACAGTAAACTGCTTAATCGTCTAAGTCACACTGTTAGGAACATTTTGAACCTCATTATCTGTCGCAAATTCATAACAACACTGGGGAAATTTCTCTAGATTTTTAACTCCATATATCGCTCATATATGTCTCCCCCACCCGAAACCTCCGATTCCCCCCATGCCCTCAAGGTTGTTTGAGGGGATGGGGGTGGGTGGGGGGGGATAGGGATATGGAGTATTGGCTGAAACTGCAAATTTACCAATATTTCCTATTTGGGTATTTTCATGCAGTGTCTGGATACAAACCATAGATTATCACACAATTACAGAATCCAATTAAATATCATAATCATCAAGATCTGAACAGCTTTTAATCCATCTATGTTTAAATTACATTTCTCTCTCTCTCTCTCTCTCTCTCTCTCTCTCTCTCTCTCTCTCTCTCTCTCTCTCTCTTGATTGGAATAACCACTGGTAGCCGCCTTTACTAAAACCATTGCACGACGCTTGAAATCTTTGAGCCCCAGCATTGCAAAAGGTAGAATGGGTAAAAATACTGTCAGCCCAAATATGCCATCGGGACACGAACAGCTGGTGAGCCTCATTCCTACTCAAATCAGTGGACACTGTAGATCCTAACATTATAAAGCAACGTGTTCCTGCATTACTTACCGTAAGTGGAATTGATGTTCACAGAAGGATTTCAGCGATATAAGCAGATTACGGTGTAGCAGCACACACCAACGAGCCTACCTGCTGACATGCCGCCTTCCGGCTTCCACTGAAACTCAAAGTCCTCCAGCAGGGGGCAGGGCGGTCCGAGTTATGAACCTTGCTTCGACTCTACTTAAGTGCTTCACATACATTTACTTTTTCATGTATGTATATATATATATATATATATATATATATATATATATATATATATATATATATATATATATATATATATATATATACATATATATATATATATATATATATATATATATAGAGAGAGAGAGAGAGAGAGAGAGAGAGAGAGAGAGAGAGAGAGAGAGAGAGAAGGATGCTCCCCTTTTTGCTGTGAACCACCGCTGGAATTGGTGGATCGGGAAGCGGCGTCCCTCTGTGTGGTGTTACAGGCGTGTAGGTTGCCCTGGTGAAGAGGGAGGTTGGGATACAAGGGAAGGATACAGTACATTCTATAGTAGTCCTGGCAGAAGGTTTTATTTTAATTGAAAGATTGTACATTTGTACAACACATGATAAAAATGTGTTACTTTCTACTTACAACAAAATTACATTGTATATTTACAACCTGTGTACATTCCATGACAGAATTGGTCAACAGACAGAGCGTAACAACGGAACAAGAAGAAGGGGCGGCGCCCCTGGAGGCAGACAGTGAGCTTTCTCCACTGGCTGCCTCGGCTGCTGGACACGAGGTAAAGTAATATGGTCTGAGAAAAATATGTCGTCATATGTCCGCAGTAACATGAGGCTTCGACGAAGACGGTCCCTAGTCTACCGAGAGGTAAGCGGCGGCGGGCGACAGCGGCCCGGCGGGGCGGCGCCAGGCGCAGGTCGTGCCGCCCCGCCGGGCAGCCGCTGTCCGTCGCTGAGGTGTAAAGTAAGGATAACATGTTACAGAAAGCGTCCATGGAGGCTAAAATGTCTTTATGTAGTGTATATAATCTCTATCTATAATACATCTTTGGCATGACATCGCCATGACCCGCGCTGGGGGAGCCGCCTCCCGCCAGCCGCCACTCTCAAGCACTCATTTAGCAACATTCGCGGTACATTTTTTTTCCGAAATATAGAACATTCTTCCTATATCTTAACAACATATTAATAAAACTCATAGAAATCATGCTTTGTAACAATATAATGGCAACATGATGGTCAGGCTGTAGTACACCGCCGTGGGTCGCTGGCGCGGCGCCTCGCTACTGCTCGCGGGCCATACAGATTGCCGTCGGCGGTGTCAAGGCCACACAGCGGAACCCCGCCGCTTGATGGTTCAATAGTCGTATAGCATATCAGTATGAATATTTTGATTACAGCAAATAATATGAGCTGATCCTCGAGTCAATTCAGTGTCACCCAATTAGCTCAAAATACTCCCTATTTCCAGGGTTACTACTCTCACTGACTTTTAGGGAACGTGAGCGTCGCGGCGCGGAGGTGGTGGGTGGTGGCGCCTTATCTGACGCGACACGCGGCTCAAAGCGTTACGTCCACCAGCACCCGCACCAGAGCCTTCCTTATTTGATTGGTTACATACATCACATGGTTATTAACATCCTTAGAGCCTTGAAACAACAAATATTGTGCCAGTTTGGAAGAGCTCCCACTTTCCTATTACTAAGGTCGAACCTTCTCTCCCTGGTTCTAGTTTAGACAATGAAATAAAAATTAAGATAAAAATATTTAAATTTCAGCATTATGGTCACTGCTAAAGTAAAAAAAAGTTTTCTCTTAAATTCAAGATTGGTGCGTTTGTTTACCACTTAATGGAGCGTGGCATCGAAACTTATATGGAGTATTTTTTTTTTTTTTTTGACTAAAGTCATGATCACAGGAGCAGCAATGGTTTAGATGTCACTTCACTATATCACTTCTTCCCTTCGGCTTGCCACTCCTACTGCCTCGGAGCCGTCTCCTTCCCCTTCCGGGACAGTTACTCCAGACGCGGCCAGCGGGTCGCGCCGCGGCACACACGAGCGGCCGGTGGCTGCCTCGGCTGCACTGAAGCGGCGGTGACGTAAGCAAGAGAAAATCGATAGACGTAAAAAGTAAGGGGTTCTTGATTAAAAGAGCGTAAGAAATAAGTTGTGCGCGGACAGTGACATATTGGAAACTCTGAACGAGTGTCCAGTGGGTGGGTGGGGGAGGGTGTGGGGTGCAGCACACGTGCCTGGGATGCCCCACGCTGTGCTGTAGCAGTACCACGCCTGCGCACGAGCACCTCCGAGCAGCATTTCGCCTAAACCTAATCTTTGGTTATTTTTGATTATGTATCCAAAATGCAAAAATTCATTCAATACATATGAAGCTGCGAAGTTGGAATGAGGCAAAGTGAGCGTGTGTGTGCATGAGTGGCGCGGGAAGCCAGCAGAAGGGTGCGCAGCAGCCATGGCAACGCAATGCCATCATGGCGGCATCTACCAGCCTGCACAACACTTCCACGACATCCACATCAATGGCATGCACAAACTCTTTTCAGAATAAAACAGAGAAAAAATGTCACCAGCCCTCGCTCCGCATGGCAGCAGGGCCAGAGTAGCGTAAGGTCCTGCGTGCCGCGAGGAGCGAGGCTGCAATGCTCTCCAGCCAAGCCAGTGTACATTTATTTAATACTGCAAAGTGTCACCACCTCACTGAACACGACACACTCGTAATACTGCCTCCCGTCGGCCGCCTCACACACGAGTCTCGTCTCCCCAGCCTCGGCGACAATCGTTTCAGAATCACACCAATTATTAAGCATCCGCAAGTTGAAACCTCGTTAAGTGATTGCCTCGGGCTACGCATGGACCACAGTTCGACACGCTAACATTCTACACATTCCAGTGCGAGCGACAAGTCCAAGAATCCCATCTTTTGAACGTTTCATAGAACTATTTTGACATTGGGAATAGCATCAACTTTTAATCCAACAGTACTTTTTTGCTCTAGTTTCTGGAAGCCACACAAAGAATATCAATTTTTCATCCTCTGTTTTCCTCAACCTGTGGCGCCTGAGATGATGCAACCCTATTTACTTGACGCGGAAAATACGGTGACATCTCAAGCTATCCCTGACGCACGGCGAGGGAAAGCCAAAGGAGAGAGGGAGGGACTGGCGGAGGGAAGGTATGTATGGAGGAAAGGAAGAAAGGAAAGGTGTGGAGAGATGTTAAGTGAGCGAGAGAACCTAATAAGGAAAGGTATCAGCAATAGAAGTATTGCCTGAGGAAGATGTGTGTGTGTGTGTGTGTGTGTGTGTGTGTGTGTGTGTGTGTGTGTGTGTGTAAGAGGAAAAGAAAGAAAAAATAATCCCTCCGTTACTGTGACAACTCTCTCTCTCTCTCTCTCTCTCTCTCTCTCTCTCTCTCTCTCTCTCTCTCTCTCTCTCTCTCTCTCTCAGATTCATTTATCTTCTCCAGTTTCCCATTTCTCCCGCCTCATTTTCTCTCCACTTCGCATCCACACACTCTTCCCTTCCCCCTTCTCTCTCTCTCTCTCTCTCTCTCTCTCTCTCTCTCTCTCTCTCTCTCTCTCTCTCTCTCTCTCTCTCTCTCTCTCTCTCTCTCTCTCTCTCCGGCTTCCACTCCTCCTCCTCCTCCTCCTCCTGCCTTCCCTCGCACGTTATTAAGCCGACCTATCCCTGGAAGACACTTAACACACTGCTCGGCAAACCCTTTAAGGAGCGAAAACAAATCAAGAAAGACGCAAATTAATATCATCACGACATATTCTACGGCGAAAATATGACGGATAATTGCACCAGCGAAACGTAATATATTTATGAATACATCTTCCTTAATACTTAGCACGAAACTCTCGTATATATGTGTGTATGTATTGTTATTGGTTTTTCTTATATATATGTATATACGTAATGCTCCACTCCCATCCACTCTCAGTCTCCGGGTTATTCATTTATTTCATCCATCTTGTTTATTCCTTTCCTTCTTGACTGACTGGGAATTAAGAAAGACTCAAAATCGAACTCAAAAATTATGGTGTTGGAGTGAATTCGAGAAGAGGCGCCTTAAAACCCAAGTATTTTGTCTTTTTTTTATCGTATCTTCTAACTATTGAACTTGCATGCGCACGAGCACACACATACACACGCGCGCACACACACACACACACACACACACACACACACACACACACACGGAAACTTGGTCCATCATACGACAGCGGTGGGGGCAGCGAGCCGCGCCCCGCACCTGGAACCATCCCGCGAGAACGTTCAAGTCACGAGAACTACGATAAAAATATTCCCTTCCCCGGTGAGGGTCCGGGCAGCACTTTACAGTTTTCTATAAAAACTCTTCACTCACATCAACTGTAAAATACACCTACGTATTGTCACAGACACACCAGTAAAACCATGTTAGGTACATTAATTAGATTATTACTTGAACTATAATAAGGAAAATCATTGTAGATTGTCTCGACCCTCGGCGTGAGGAGGAGTGTGCTGGCTGCGTGGCGCGGCAAGTTTTGGCAACATCTGGTGGTGAGCAGCTTGGCGACAGCACGGGTGTCGCTGGAGCCCGGAAGACAGGGCGGGAGCCTCGCCGGCACCGCCAGTCTCTCCTCAACAGCTTCAATACGTGAACGAACATTTCTTTTTCCATCCACGGCGATGCCCCGTAATACACCACCGCCGCGACACAGCGCCGATCTGGACAGGACACACCAGCTGGCAACCTTCGGGGCCGCGATGCACGACTGAGGTTCCTCACCGGGTGTGTCCAGCGCCGGGATACTGCGGCCCTGTCTGGCACACCTGGCACACCTGGCACCAGTAGGGGGGGAGGCCACTCACGTCATGTTGAGGGGCGGCGGCGGATGGCGGTGCAGGATGCTGGTGTCTCGGGTCGGGGAGCTGTGCTGAGGATACTGTGGGTCCAGCGGCCCCCTCGGGGAAGAGGAAGCTCCCTCAGGGACCCCTCGTTCGTCCCGCAATCCTTCTAATTTGCTGACGCCACCATTCATGATCGGTGGCCCTATCGGGGGACCGATTAAGGGTCCGATGGGTCTCATGGGTGCCCCCATGGGTGCCCCGACAGGCGGCCCGGAGGGGCGGGAGGTCATGACACTCTCGGGCACGATGGGTGTTGTGTAACTGAGGTGACTAGAGACAGGGTAGGGCGGCGCGAATGTCTGGTGGGTGTGGGACTGCTGGTGGGACCATTCGGGCGAGCACGCCTGGTCTGCCGCCCCGCCCACCATCCGCACCTGTCTGGGGCCACACTGGTGCGGCTGGCCGGGGTTGGTCACCATGGAGGACGTCTGTGGCCCCGGGTGCACCTGGGAGTGGAGTGTGCGCGTGTAGGGAGGCCCGTCCCGAGACGAGACTGGCGGTGGTGGCCGCGGGTGCGAGTGTTGAGACCCGAAGGGCGGAGGCTGAGGGAACCCGATGGCATCAGGCGGCACAAGCTGGGGCTGGTAGTGGACGCCGAGGGGTGCGGGGATGGTGCCCGGGTATGAGCCTCGCTGGGTCAGAGGCGGGTGCGACCCCTCGTATGGGGGGCGTGGCGGAGGTGGGTCCTCATAGGAGTGATAGTGCACTGGCACTCTGGGGTTCGGATAGTGGGACAGCGAGGAGTGGGGACGCGCGGAGGGCGGCGGAGGCACGCCTCGCATCACCAGGGAGTCGGGTGGGAGGTGGCCGTGCACGGACGCTGGTCGCCTGCATGAGGCCATGTGGGGGTCAGTGAGCGCCGGGGTGGGCATCTGAGGCACCATCATGAGGCCGTGGCCCGAGGTGTCCGGCAGAGGTTGGGACAGGGAATGGGTGAGGGCACGCATGGGCACAGGTGCTCCACCTGGACGAATCAGATCAGGTGGAGGAGACTCTCGTGGGCCAGACAACCGTGGTGGAGGGGGAGCCCTGAGATCGCCCGTGCTGGCGTACACGTGCACCACCCGAGGCGCCTTGGTATGCGTGAGAGTTATGGCTGGAGGCGCAGTCGAGGAGGAGGGAGGGGGTGGTACACCCTGAGGCGATAGGTCTGACGTGGGAGTGTACAGAATGTCCTCCTGCAACGCGGGAAGCACCACCCTGTTTTGTGATGCTCGGCGCCGCTGGGTGGGCTGGGAGTCTTCGTCTCCAACATCTCGGTATGGCCAAGTCATGTGGGAGCCAGCCATCCCAGGCTGGGCCATTGTTGGCGGCGCCAGCTGAGTCGCCATCTGCTTCAGGAGGTCTGTAGTGGATCCAAAGCGAGGTTTGATGCCCCGAACCGAAGGTCGTCGGGAGAAGCCATGATCCTCCAGCTCCCCCGCGTCGTAGCGTCTGCGGAGACGCTCCATGCGACCCGCGTCTTGGCGCACAAACTCTGCCAGCTCATCTATGTCTACCCCGCCGATAGGCAACGCCTGCAGACCATTGATTGGCAGCTGCAACTCTCCGTTGGTCTCGTTGCTGCTGTAGCCGCTCTCGGTGGTGCTTGCCCCGTCTACGTCACTCTTGCCAGAAAGCCGCGGGGAGGACTGTGACGAGGATGGCACGGACGAGGACCGGTCGTCGTGAAGGGCCTCGTCGATGTCATCGAAAGTATAAGAATCAGAATTGGAGGCAAGTGAGGAGCGGTCGCCAGGCATAGTTGTGACGCCATTGGCGCTCACATGAGGCGTCCCTGCCTGGCTTGCCATCTGGGAGAGGAACTGCTTCCTGGCCTCCGCAGTGGATGTTGTTGGCGGCGGAACTTGCTGATCGCCCTCCGTTTCTTCCCCTTCTCCTTGGGCCTCGAGAGGCAGTGTTCCCTCCCGCGTGTATCTGACGCCACCGCTATAGATCAGTTTGTCGGTCTCTTCGTCAGTCATGAGGTCGGCGAGGGACACGGCTGGAATGATGCCTTGGTACACCGTCGGTGTCGTTGACCCTGAGTGAGGCTCCGGAACCTCCTCTTCCTCCGCCTCCAGCACCGCCCTCGCCTGGCTGGGGAAAAGGTCGGCTTTGAGCTTCCACTCCCGCACGTCGCCAGGCACCAGGATGTCGGTGGTTCGCAGTGATGTGGTCTTGTTGAACATTTCAGCAAGTTTGCGATATTGTGCTATTGTCTCTTGTACTTTGGGATCCATGGACTTTGACAGGTCCTGGCTCCCATCGTCCTCCTCATCGTTGGGCTCCTCCATCCCCTCCTCCTTCTGCTCAGAGTTGCCGTTGGTCGCGTCCTCCGAGGCAGTGAGCCACTTGAGCTTCTCCAGGAGAGAAGTCTCCCCTTTGTCATTCTTATCATTCTTGTTGGTGTCTTTCTTGCGAGCCTCCGAGAAGCGGATGAGGGATCGCCGCAGGGCATTGCGTTCAATCGCTCGACGCACCTCGCTGTTGGTCCTCATGACACCCCCTGCCACGTGGGCAACGTCAGCGTTTTCCAGCCGCCTGATTCTCGTCTCTGTCATGGTGGAGTCTGAGGACTGAGAGTCAGAAGAACTCTTTGACTCGTCACTGCAGACGCTGGTGTTGTCACGTCCCTCGGCGGCTGCAATACGGCGCCGCATTTCGTCGTAGCGCTGCATTGACTCCTTGATCTGCTCGTCATCCATCTGTGGTGGAGGCTGCTTCTCTTTATCTTCCGGCAGACCTTCCTGCTCGGCCGCCCCGGCACCACCTTCCGCCTCAGGCTTGATGGGACTCAGCTCGAGATGCCAGTCGTGGCGGGGCTCGCCGAGCAGCACGCCCAGCTCCCGCAGCTTAGGCATGAACCTGGCCAGCGCCGCTGTGTTGGCTGCGTCCAGTGGGATCTTGTCAAGCGGCAGACTCTCCAGCAGGCTGTACTCGTCCCGCCCGGAGAACCTCACTGAGCGACGCGGCTCCTCCGCCTCCTCCTCCTCCACCCTCACTTTGGTCTTCCTGCCGTCACCGTTCTTCCACAGCTTCCCACCCTTCAGGATACCCGTCTTGGCCACCTTGGGGTCCGAGGGGTCCTGCTCCCTGCCCTGCATCAACTGGTCATGGTGGCGCACGTTCTCCACCGTCAGCTGTGTGGGCGGCGAGCGGTGCGTCACCAGGTCTGGGAGGTGTGGCCGCGGCGCGTCCGCCTCCACCAGGCCGTCCCCGCCAGCGTCAGTCTCTGCGGGAGACCAGAACAGTGTTAGTGAAGCCAAGACGGTGCTTACATGGGATTAAGTGCCTGAACCGTGACACGTATGCAACACCTGACTCTAGTCTGTGCCTTAAATGCTGTGCACACACACACACACACACACACACACACACACACACACACACACACACACACACACACACACACACACATACACACACGAGAAAAGGAAATAACTTTCAGATATACTTGATGAACAAATTGTTCAGTAAAATAATAAAATAACAAAACAATGAATGGTACAACAAAATCTCCTTTTCGGTATTTCCGCGGAGGGCGAGTGACTTCCGTGTGTGTGTGTGTGTGTGTGTGTGTGTGTGTGTGTGTGTGTGTGCGTGAGAGAGAGAGAGAGAGAGAGAGAGAGAGAGAGAGAGAGAGAGAGAGAGAGAGAGAGAGAGAGAGAGAGAGAGAGAGAGAGAGAGAGAGAGAGAGAGAGAGAGAGAGAGAGAGAGAGAGAGAGAGAGAGAGAGAGAGAGAGAGAGAGAGAGAGAGTAAAAGCAAAATAACAATGAGGGCAGCGGGCGGAGGTGGGCAGGACAAGGACAACCGCCGAGTAACGACGCAGCGCTCACAAAAAGTCTCTGTCAGCAAAGTCTCAGCCACACACGGCACATCCCACTCACCCTGCCGCGCCTCTGCCTCACCTGTACCCTCCTCTGTACTCCGTTCCCTGTACCCTCCTCTTGACTCATCTCCCCTCTCTCTCCCTCTCCTCACCCTCATTCTCTGCCTGCCACTCCTGTCTCCCTCCCTTCCTCTCACCCCTCCTCTCTCCCTTCTCCACTCTCACCCCTTCTTGAGGACTCGAGTCAAACTAATCAGTCTAGACCACAAAGGAAACTCTGGAAGGCTCGAGTGGCTTGAGATCTGTTAGGAATTCTCCGTCCTTGGTTTGATAAGAGTCGCTTTAATTTGTTTATCCCTGACACAGCTGAGAGTGACGGTCAAGAGAGAGAGAGAGAGAGAGAGAGAGAGAGAGAGAGAGAGAGAGAGAGAGAGAGAGAGAGAGAGAGAGAGAGAGAGAGAGAGAGAGAGAGAGAGAGTTATCGGGCGTTCTTTTTACGGATTATCGGAGTACGAAAGTAAGTCGGTGAGTTCACAAGAGGGTATTGTAACTGTAGAAGGTCAGGTGTCGCTGGGGTGGTTTACCTGTCCATCTGTGCGTCCGTCCACCTGTTCACGCTCACCTGTCTTACCTTCGTCACCTGTCGCAGCAGAGCGTCGAGTCACGTGTATGTGTGTGTGTGTGTGTGTGTGTGTGTGTGTGTGTGTGTGTGTGTGTGTGTGTGTGTGTGTGTGTGTGTGTTCTATACCTTCTTCCATTTCTGTGTAATAGTCTTTACATTCTCATTTGTGTACGTACGTCTGTCTATTTGTCTGTCTATCTGTCTGTATGTCTGTATGCATGTTTTCAAAGCCTCTCCAGTCAATATATGTCTATAACTCCTTATCTAATCTTGCCTATATGCTTCAATAAACGCGTAATAAAATATAATCATCAAAACACACTTGAAAACACACACTTACACACACACACACACACACACACACACACACACACACACACACACACACACACACCTCCTTTCTTTCAATAACCAAATGGATGACATATAAAGTATCACCACGAACACTTATGGCTGAGTATGTATATGTCTGCGTCTCACTTTTTCCACACTCACTCACAGACGACGCACTTGAGTCTTGCCGAGAAGTGGAGAGTGAATAGCTTTGTTGTGGCGAGGCGGCGGTGAGTCAGGGAAGCCGGAGAGGGCGAAGGGGGAAGGTGAGGGGACGCGGCAAGGCGGTGGTGAAGAAAGGAGCGCAAGAAAGGGGAAAAGTTACAAGGCGATGAGGAAATACTGGGAAAGGGATGACGTAGTAAGGTGGAAGGGATGAAAGACGGGGGAAAGGATGCAGAGGATGAAGAAATACGAGCGAATGATGAAAGATTGGATATACTTGAGGCATAGTAACTGTAGGAAAAGGGGGAAAAAAAGGTGAAAATAATAAAATAAACAATATGAGAGCATGAGAATGACGGAGATAATGATGATAAGCAAAACAAACATGAATGACTTTGACCAAATAAAAAAGAACCGACCGTGAAATAACAAAGAAAAGACAAAAGAAGACAAGAGAAGAGAAGAGAAGAGCGACAAAGACAGACTTATACAGTAAAACACCACATTTCCGTGAGAGAAGGCGAGTAAAAAGATTAAATGAAAAAAAAAAAGCAAACGCACTGAGAATAGGATAAATATGAGATTACGAAGAAGGAGGAAGTGAGTGAGAAGGAGGAGTCTGGGAAAGAAGGAAGAAGGAAGAGATGGCGGGAAAGGAGGTGAGAAGAAAAAGAAAAAGGGAGATAAAGAGAATGGGGAGGAAGAAAAAGACGAAGGAAAGTATAAAGTGAGTGGAGAGGAGGAAGGACGTAAAGAGAGAGAGATAAAAGAAGAGAGTTATAAAAGGAGTAGAGAAATTAAGATAGAAAGGGAATAGAGAGGAGATAGAAAAAGCACAATAAAAAAAGAAAGGGAGAAAAAAGAAAGGGAAAACAGCAAAAAGAAAATACGAAGATGGAAAGAAATAAAAAAAGGAAATGGGAGAAGGGAGAAAGATAGGAAAGAGTAAGGAGAAAATGGAAAGAACAAGAATAAGCAAGGAACGTAAAAAAAAGGAGTCAGAAAAAGGAAAAAGAAAAACGAATAATGAGAAAAAGGAATTAGAAAGTGAAGGGAGAAAAGAAAGAGAAATAAGAGGAAATCGAGAACAGGAAGGCAGTTAGAAAGGGATTAGAGATGAGGGAAGGAGGTAAAGGGATGAAAGGAGGAAGAAGGAGGTGGTGTCAAGTGTCAAGTGTTGGCGAAGTGAACGTGTTTGTGAGACACTTGAGAACTCCAATGACCTCGCACGTCCTAAGGGTCACCTGGACTTCGAGGAGACGAGGGGACGAAGGCGAGTCAGAAAACAAAGACGAGAACACCGACGAGGACGAAGAGAATGAGGAAGAGGAAGGAGACGGAGAAAACACCAATAAGAAATATGATATGAGGAAATGAGAGTGAAAATTGTTGAACTTAACATAAAGACTTCAAGAATAACAAGAACGAGGACACAAATGAAGACGAGGATGAAGAGAACAGAACATGAACTAGGAAAATGATATAAAAAGACGATAGCATGGGTAATGGAGAAATAGAGGAAATAGAACGAATATGTGGAGCAAGAAAATATGAAAAGCCAAGAATAACAAGAAAGAGGACGAGAAGATGAATAAAGACTACGACGAACATAACGAGAGAATAACAACTAGGAAAATAGAAAAAAAAGACAACAACAATGAGAACGGATGAAAACAAGAAAAGAGAAAATGCGAATAATATGAACGAGAGAGAGAAAACATGAATGGAAAGAAGATGAAGACAACAAGAGAACTTCAACTAGGATAACAAAGGAAAAAAAGACGACACGAGGATAATGAAGGGATAAAAACTCAATAACAAGGCGGCAACGAAGAGGACGAGGACGAGGAAGAGACCAAGCACGAGGACACAAAGACTTTTAAGTCACTCACAATACGAGGCGAAATAATTGTCCTTCAAAAAGCGAGAGGGAAAAAAAAGAAACTGACAAAAATAAATGAAAAAAGAAAAGAAAAAAGAAATAGGAGTGGCGGTGCGTGTATTTTTTAAGTATTCTCTCTCTCTCTCTCTCTCTCTCTCTCTCTCTCTCTCTCTCTCTCTCTCTCTCTCTCTCTCTCTTTCGTTTCTCAATTATTTAGTTCCCTTTTTTCACACATTCATCACTTCTTTCGCTATTTCTTTACTCTTTCTAGCTTTTCTTTTGTGGTAAGTCAGTCTCTCTCTCTCTCTCTCTCTCTCTCTCTCTCTCTCTCTCTCTCTCTCAGCTGAAGGGAGCAGTGTTCTGTAATGCTCCAAGTCTGTCTGTATCTGAGTGAGTGGAGGCGTTCACCACACAGAAGACACAGGTCCACCAGCTCTCAAACACGAGCGGTCCTTCCTTGTGGATAATCTTTGTCAGAGGTCATTTTACACTTGAGCAAGTTGCCAAACAATTTAGTTCACGCACGAGCTGCCCTCTATAGCACCTTATTCACCGTTATATACCAATTTCCTCGGCGTCTAAACAACGGAAACAAAAGGAAATACGTGTAAAGAACTACAAGAAAGTAAATGAGAGACATCGCCACCTCACTATACCACAGGATATCTCCGCTGGAATGTATAGTATTCAAAGTCATACATCATTACGACCCACAGTACAGATAACAGAAAAAGAGGTAAAGTTATAGTTAGAGTCTCCTATATTACCACCAAAAAATCATGAACCACGGCATCATAAGATTACACGTGTATGTTTTTAAAGTTGTATGTCTCTTTCAACATCCAAATAACGTTAACAAAAGGAATATCATAGTAGGATTTTCAAACTAAACCTTCATAGGCACCACCAGGTACAAAGCGACGAGTTCCTGCATTCACTCTTTAAAAGAATACACAAATAATCCAAGCAAAACTGAAAAAAAAACTAAAAAATAACCATCAGAATATACTAGTAACCTCACGATGTTTCCTATACAGTTATATGCCTCTATTATCGCCCTTTCTTATGTTGGAGGGGGAAGCTGGCTGAGAGCAAGAAAAACAATGAAAATAAAAAGCCCACTAATTTGCCAGTCCCCCATATAGATCCAAAAGGATTCACCGAAAGACAGAGACAATTTTTTTTCAAACCTTCCTCTTAAATACAACAAAAGCACGGGAAAACAGTAAAAAACTCAAGAAAACCCCATAAAAACACAACAGTGACCAGAACACACCACAAGAAGTCCTCCACACAACCTCCTTACACATACACTCACCACAGTTACCATGAAGTCACACCACAGTCTCCCCAGCCTCTAGGACCACAAAAGAATATAAGAGTGAGACGTTAAGAGGAAAGCTATCGACAGACCCCAGCCAACCACCACCACCACCACCACCACGCTACCA
>CM035197.1:7190225-7208936 GCA_020233015.1 Callinectes sapidus
TTATTATTATTATTATTATTATTATTATTATTATTATTATTGTTGTTGTTGTTGTTGTTGTTGTTGTTGATATTTTATTATTATTGTTGTTGTTGCTGTTATCATTGTTATTGTATGAAATGTTTTCCTCATCTTCATCCTTTATTTAGCTTTGATCTTATTTCTCTCCTGTGTTCTCGGTGAGGTAGTTCCCAATGAACGGCATTTCCCGTGCATAAAGTATCTCATAAAGGCCTCGAGTCGTTAGCAGTTGAACACGCGTAGCACAGCGATGACTGCACACCCTACCGTCCATCTCCTACACAAAGCCAGACGCCCACGCTGCAGTAAAAGACTTTCATCAAAGACATACTCGTAATGTGAGCCCTTCCCATATACTGAAGGCATAACATTAGCGATCAATTATCAGCGCCTCTTAAAGTAGGGATGCTGCATGAGCCAGGAGTATACGTAATGTGGGTGTTTTTGTTGTGGTGTTGACGTTCTCAGTGGCCTTCTCATCCCTCAGCGCGAGCCTCGTGGCTAAGATAGGCTAGGGTGCGGTAAGGTTTACTTTACACTCAAGCATTATGGAAATAGAGTTTGACATTCTTTATGGCAAAAGCTCAGCGTTCTCATAAATAAAGAGAAAGCACAAATAGAAGTGAAAGTAAAATGTAAGAAATAATACTAAAAAGAAAATGCGTCACGGTTTTACATACTGTATGCATCTGATCGTAGTTACATTTCATCGTTTGTAATTACTTACGTGTCTAATGAATTATTGTACTTTCACACTTTTCAGAACAGTTTTGTTGATAAAGTGTATATTTTTTCATCATTATTGACTGTGCAGTGCAGAACGATTGCACGTAGTATCAAATATAGGATGGGAGAGATCCCTTTTTCGTTTTGCTTTTGCGATATAGAGGAAGTCAAAGTAGTAAAATCACTACACAATGAAAAAATAATAATAATAAAGACAGGGAATTAAAATATTGAATATTCTAGTAATTGACAATTGTAACATTCAAAGTTGGCCATAGAATAGAAATGTCTCACAGTGGTTTATGATTAAGGAACGATGTGAGAAAGAGCAGTGGATGGGATTAGTGTTGAAGCTCTGATTTGAACTGATCTGTCGACTGATAATGATATATATTTTTCTTTCTGTTCCCAGGATGAATGATGATGTCCAGCTGTGCCCTGTGAATTGTGAGCAGCACCTCAGTTCCAGCCTATGGCCAGAGACAACGCGGGCTCGGTGAGTAGGCTAGTTTGCATGTGTTTGGCAGGACTGGCTCGTTGTCTCTCTGTATTGGTGTTTGCTCTCCTGAATCCATTATTATTCATCACGGAGTTTAATGACGAAACTGCGGAACTATGAGACAATAGGCGTCACAGGGCTTAAAGTCTCCTAGCCGTTACCTCCCTTTACTAACAGTGATGTTATAGGATCTTATTATTGGGTGAAAATTATCCTCTCCGCTCGTGATTCACCCTTTGAACTTTTCACACTACAAGATGTTTTGAAAATGAATTGTTTGTTGATAGATATATTTACTTCATTCTTAACTCTATTTTCCATATTGACTCCATTCCTATTCATGCTTTCTTTCCTTGTTTTCCTAATTATCTACCTTTTTACTTCACATTTATATAATTTTGTTGGGTTTTCACAGATTCAGAGGTTTGATTATATATTTTTCATCCTGCTTTCCCATCTCTCTGTTGATGCCATTCTACGATTTTCTTCCTGTCTTGATATTCGTAACACCATTCCTGCCATTATGCCAAACAACGCAACCTCCGCGGTAACCATTACATCCTCATGATGTTAACCCCTTCAGTACGGGGACGCATTTTCATAATTATTCTGTTTATTATTTGTCGGTTTTATACAGGTTCAGAAATTCATGTGGGGATTAAGATAGTAAGGACTTTGGCAATTAATATTCTGACCTCCATAGACCCTTCCTAATGTCAATAAAATCATCTAATCACACCAAGCGTATATTCATATTTTTGTCTCTCATGGACTCCGTTATAACGAAGAAGTACATAGTTCCTTTTGCACCAACAATTTACATGCTACGGATTAAAAAATTTAACAGAAACGCTAACTCTTTCTTTTTTGGGGGGGGCATTTTTTAGACTGTAGGTTGAGTGTTATTTGTAAGAGACGTGGCTTGTTTCCTCGTGACGTTGGGAGCGATGGGAAGAACTTACTCTTTTTCCAACGCCCTCATACGAGTGACGGGTAATTTGTTCATGTACGCTACCTCGTTATGAACCTTTCCGTTACCTGCTCCATTCAGGCCTATAGTGTTTACTGCTCCTCCTCCTCCTCCTCCTCCTCCTCCTCCTCCTCCTCCTCCTCTTCTTCCTCCTCCTCCTCCTCCTCGTAACAGACTGGCCACCTGAACGAGGGTCGAGAGTTGCACAAAAGTTTCCCGCTGCCCCTCGTCACTCGTTTAGAATGGCCCAAGGATCAATAGCAGACAAGATTCATAATGTGAGACTTGAGAGCCACTAGTATACTGCTGAATAAGAGAGAGAGAGGTAGTCCTCCTCCTCTTCCTCCTCTTCCTCCTCCTCCTTTTCTTCTTGTTCTTGTTGTTCTTCTTGTTCTTGTTCTTCCTCCTCTTCTTTTTCTTCTTCTTCTTCTTCTTCTTCTTCTTCTTCTTCTTCTTCTTCTTCTTCTTCTTCTTCTTCTTCTTCTTCATTTTCCCTTTTTATTTCTGAGTGTATTCTTTTTTTTTCTCTCTCTTCTTTATACCAGTTATTCTTGCTTATATGTAAGAAGACCTTAAATATTTACTCAGTGGCCGTCTCGAGTTTGTATTTAATTTTACCTGTTTTCTGTGTTATTCATTTATTCACGTGTGTGTGTGTGTGTGTAGTCTCTCTCTCTCTCTCTCTCTCTCTCTCTCTCTCTCTCTCTCTCTCTCTCTCTCTCTCTCTCTCTCTCTCTCTTTCTCTCTCTCTCTCTCTCTGGACTTCATATATTACGTGGCATTTTCTTCCCTAATCTAGGATCGTGCTCAAGGTAACTCTTTTTCCTGCGACTTTTCCTCCGCCTGCTCTAATATTACTTCATGTTTTATCTCTTCGTCATTTATTTTATTTTATTTTTCTTAATATCCTGATTATTTTCTTCTTGTATTTTCCATGTCATTTTTTATGGTCATTCTCTCTGATTCTCTACTTATCCTCATATCTTCTCTCCTCCACTTAGCTATCCTCCTCCTCCTTCTCCTCCTCCTCTTCCTCCTCCTCCTCCTCCTCCTCCTCCTCCTCATCTTCTTCTTTCTCCTCTTCCTCCTCCTCCTTCTCCTCTGGTGCCATCCTTCGTCTGGATAGAAAAAATAGATATAAAATGTAAATCGTTCAGTAGACCTTGAAAAAAAAAGAGAAGATAAGAAGAAGGAAGCAAAAAATTTATAAGCCTTGTAGCAGGAGGAGGAGGAGGAGGTGGAGGAGGAGGAGGAGGAGGAGGAGGAGGAGGAGGAGGAGGAACCACACGTGCGTAGAAAGAAGCAGTAAAAGAGAAAGAAAATGAGGACGACCAAGAAACAGCAAGTAATCGTTAGAATGAATAACTAAATTTACATTAAAAAATTTTCCGGAAAAAAATAATAACACACACGTACCCCAAGAATTCACATGTTTCCGGAATATTTCTCGACTTATAAAACTTGCGGCCGCGAGGGTTGGTAGTGAGTGAGGGCAGCGCACAGAGGAAGGGGAAGAAAGAAGGGAAGATGAAAGGTGAGGCGGGGAACAAGATGAAAGGGTCGTGAGCAGAAGCAAGAGAAGAAGAGGGTGAGGGGGAGGAGGAGGAGGAGGAGGAGAAAGAAGAGGAAAGGACTGATAAGAGAGACACAGCAGATTGAAAAGTAAATTAAAAAGACTGATGATGGAGGAGGAGGAGGAGGAGGAGCATGAAGGAGAAAGAGATATATAAACATGAGAAAGAAAAATCAGTTTGGAAGAAAAATGAACGAGAAAATGTGACATGGGAAATGCAGGAATGGGAACGTGGACAAAACACAACAGATTGGTGGTTGTGGTGGTGGTGGTGGTGGTGGTGGTGGTGGTGGTGGTGGTGGTGGTGAAAGAGGAAACCAGCTGAGTGGAAGAAAAAATAAAATGAAAAAGAGAAAAGTGAGGTGGGAGAAGCAGGGTAAAGGATGACGGGTGAAAGGCGAGCTGATGGGAGGTCAGAGGAAGGTAATGGATATATTTTTCCTCAGAATCTTTTTTTTTTTTTCAATCTGACAACAACCCACTTGTCTCCTTAAGCGACGCCCCGCCAGGCTGAGGTGGGACACAGGACAGCCAAGGATGACGTGAAGAGCAACAGGTGGCAGGTGGAACGGTGACGATGATGATACAAGTGGTGACTGAATATAAGAACATAAAATAAGGGTGTGTGTTCTTACGCTTTCTTCAGTAGTTGAGGAGGTAATCCACGTAGGTGAAGGCTGTCAACGTTAAGGGGTTGAAGGAGAGTCCTGGAGACAGATACTCATGTATATTATTCTTATCCAGCTACAGTAGAACACAAATGCCTCAGCTCTGTAGCGTGTGTACGTCCTGCGTTACAGTCTGGGGCTCTCTCTGGTGCATTCTGGGTAAGTGTGCAGTTGCCAGATGTAGCTAGAGAGTGTGTGTGTGTGTGCAGGATATGTATCATGTTAGGTGTTGTCTGCGTGATCTAACCTAGCTAAATGAAGTAGACTTGGAGTGGAGTTTCTTCTGAGCTCGATAGGCAGGTCTGAGGTCATTAGCGTTTAAATGACACTCGACATCCTCAGCGAGACCCCTGACGTACCTCTCCTTGTCTCTTCTCAGAAAAGTTTTAGTCCTACGTGACAGAGCCCTGTACTGGTCATGGTTCCCAGCAAGTCTGGCAGCGCGACTCTCCTCAATACTTTCCAGCGTCTCTACCGAGGTGAAGCCACTCCGTGACCTCGGGCACTCCCCAATGCATTCCTTGGCAGCTTCAAGAGTCTCACGTTTGAAGGTATCCCATAGCTCCTCAGGGTCCTCAAGGGTGTCGAGCACGCCAAACCGATTGGAGACTGTCACTGCATACTCATGTGCACATGTCAAGTCCTTCAGCTTCTCAAGATGAAACACAGTGTGGTTGCATCTTGGAGGCTTTCTGGACTTGATATGAAGCTTGAGTGAAGCAACAAGCCTGTGATCGGTCGCAAAAAACTCGGCACTCCGAAAAACCCTGCAGTTCTGGAGGATCCTCCAACGAGTACTGGCTAGGATATGATCAATCTCCTTCGCTACCCCTCCGGCATTGCTATACCAAGTCCAACGGTGCAGCGCTGGTCTCTGATACCAGGAACCCGCAATTCTCAGCCTTCTGGATCTTGCAAAATTCAGAAGGAAAGAGCTGTTGTCATTCCTGGTACCAGAACCATGGGGACCAACACATATTTCATAGCCCTTTCGGTGCCAGTGACAGCATTAAAGTCGCCCTGGGCAATGAGTGCATCATGACGGGGACACTGGTCCAGTACAGAGTCCAGTTTGGTATAGAACATCTCCTTCTCTTCAGGGGAGAGGTACCCAAAATTGGGGCCAAAAATGATGAAATTGGCTTTTTGGGATTTTAGCGGCATTGCTAAGTATAGCTATCTAGCCATTCTTTGACAGAGTTTGAAAGGGATCTGAGCATTCTAAGGGTTTTTTATGATCTTTTGATTAAAATCATTGATGTGCGCGTCATGTATGCATCGCTCGCTATCTCACGCTCCACGCTGTACTTTTCCGCATTCAAATGCGTTGAGAAATAAGAAAATTGCGTTATTTTTACTTTTTTTTTCGTGCCATTGGTAACACTGATTACTGCCATTAGTAACTCTGTAGGATTCATCACCAGTGATGCCATTTTAGCGGTTTTCCCGCTAGATCTGGAGGTTTAAATTTTAATCTGGCGGGTAAATTTTGAATCTGGCGGCTAGCGGGAAATCTAGCGGGATTGCAATTTAGTCTGGCGCTTTCCTGGAGGGATGACAAACGATATAGATCTATAAATTTTCGATAATGAAAAAAATTTAAATTTTCATTATTTCTCGTAAATTCATCAATTTTAAACATGCACATATAGGGTAGCTGGATTTTGTATGGTTGCGCTAGCAACCCCACGCCGCGTGGCGTCGTGGGGCGGCCCCTCAGGGCTCAGTCTAGTCCGGTAGTACCCTCGTGCACGTTGCGTGGTTACTGACCGGCCGTGCCTTAAGTGGCATTTTTTCCTCTGACAATAAAATAATAGACACATTCACAATGCCGAAACGTAAACCATACTGCCAACAAAAGTTTCGCAAAGAGTGGCTGACTGATTCTCAGCTTAAAGAATGGTTAACTGAGCAAAAAAAACAGCGGAAGGTGAAACTGTCCTTAGCTGTAAATTCTGCCATTGTGTACTTTCTCCAAAACTGTGTGACTTCAAAGACCACGCTAAGACAAAAAACATAAAGTAAAAATGCACAAGCCTTTTCTCCAGGTAGAAAGCCTACATTGCCATTTCAATCTTTGAAAAATACAAGTGAGTGTCAGAAAGCTGAAGGAAAAATGGCCATGTTTGTAGCTGCACATACGGCAGGTATTACTTATTATTATTATGGTTTAATAGGATCGTGGAATTGTTCATATTATTTTATGAAATATACAATTTTTTTGTGTAGCGGGTCTCTGCCTAAATCTGGCGGGTTTTGGAGTACAATCTAGCGGGTTTATATTTTCAGAGGTGGCAACACTGTTCATCACGGGAATCTCAGTTAGGGATGGGCAAGACTCGGTAATTTGAGTATTCACGATTCCGAACACCGAGACCCGCGGAATCGGCGGTATCGATTCCGGAATCGATTCCGCAGGGTGACTCCCAACCAACTACGCCCGCTCATCCGACTCCCGGTAGCCGGTATCGCTACGCTTCTCAAATTAACACTGGCATCGCTCCGCGGCCTGGCGATTCCTGGTTGCCGGAATCGCTACACGTTGTTGATGAATACTCTTAATGAATACCGAATACTACTGAGTAGTGAACACTGAACACTGAGTACCTCTCTGAGTGAGAGACTGCCAAGCGGGCGGAGTCTCTTCTCTCTTTCTCTGTAATAAGTCTGTATTTACCTAGTTGTAATTACCTAGTTGTAATTACAGGGTCCGAGCTATTATGTCCTGTCTCCGTATCTATGTTTATCCAACTGTGTAATTCACTTCTTGATCTGCTGCAGCCTCTGTCGAGACAGCCAGACATTACCCTACGAAACGAGCTCAGAGCTCATATTCCGATCTTTGGGTAGGTCTGAGACCACTCACACATAACACACCCGGGACAGCGAGATCGCAATCCCTCGGCTTACATCCCGTACCTACTTACTGCTAGGTGAACAGGGGACACACACATGAGGTGTGTGTGTGTGTGTGTGTGTGTGTGTGTGTGTGTGTGTGTGTGTTCATCTAGTTGTATTCACTAGTTTTACTTTTACGGGAAGATCTCCCCATAGGGCTTTTGCATTTTTTTTTTTTCATGGGTTTTCTAGGCAATTTCAAGACACCGACTATCGTCGCTGAGTTTTAATCAGGAGATCGTAATCGAGCCCGACATCTCCCGCTTACCATGCAAGCGTGCTATCCACTACACCATCGCCACCGGTTTAAGTAATACAGGGAGGAAGAAAACACATTGATATACGTATGAAGGGGTATTTATTTGTTATGATAACATTGAGTAAAATCTACAACATTCTTTTTTAAGGTACACATATAATATGCCTATATAGTAAACTTATATGTGCTTACACTTTATCAGATTATACATCATTAAAAATATAAAAGATTTTCCTCTGTAGTATAGTCTGTACAATCACAGCACAAAATCACAGTTCCGTATTGCA
Source organism: Callinectes sapidus (assembly GCA_020233015.1). NCBI lineage: Eukaryota > Metazoa > Arthropoda > Malacostraca > Decapoda > Portunidae > Callinectes > Callinectes sapidus. Next base: position 7,198,127 of record CM035197.1, read on the forward strand.
TGATTAAATGAAAGTGCCTATGAAGAAAGTAATGCAAAAATAATACATGTTTATAAGAAATCAACTTTTTACACATGCACAGCATGAAATAACTTATCATATCATCTCCTGTACAATCACAGTAAATAATCACAGTTCCGTATCGCAGCTGAAAAGGAAATAAATAAATTTATCTGAAAGATACATTACATAAAAATACATGTGGGTATTGTTGAAAAAATACATATCCTTAAGATATGATTAGAAGCACATCTGAAAAATGGATATGGAATGATAGATTTGTAGAAAAAATGTATATCCTTAATGGTATATGACTAAGTCCATATAATGCATATCTACAAAACATAAATTAGAATCCACGAAATGCAATTGCTGATTATGTGTTACATATCCCAAATCAAATGACAAAGCAATTCCAATTATTTACTATATGAAAAGCAGTCCTCAACTTTTTCTGTTTTGCTTTACTCCATATTCTTATTTAGGAAAAGGATCATGTTAACATTTTTGTCTTTCAAATTGCTTCGCCTTTGTGATATTAGTTCTCCGGCTTTGGAGAATAGCCTTTCCGATGGCACTGATGATGCTGGAGTACATAGCATTTCCCTTGCCATTTGGCTAAGATTGGGAAAGAATGGTGATTTCTTCTTCCACCATGTAAGAGGATCTTCATTTCTAGAAATCCTTGGTTCCTCAAAATACCTCCTCATCTCAATTATCGCCTCTGTAGATGGACGTGAGACTTCCTGTGTGGTCTTTTCTGCTTTTGCATCAAAGCTGTTCCAAATAGACTTTCTCCCTAACTTTACTGTAGATTCATGGTCATTCTGCTGGACAGGAGAAGCTGAACTTTCTGTAGATTCATTTGCGTATTTAGAGCGCAGAAGGTTTAATAGTCGCTCTTCTATGGCCTTCACGTTGGAAGAATCCGAAAAAGGGAGCTTTTTGAATCTCGGGTCCAGAATTGTTGCTGCTCCAATGTAAAAAATCCCTTCTACTGCTGCAAAACTTGCTTTCATTTGTTTTCTTAATTCCTGGCATAATGAAAAAGTTCCTACCGCCTGGACATTCATATCGTCATCAATTGACTGCAATGAGTCCTGCAATCCTCTTATAATGGGGAGTACTTTGGAGATGGATGTGAACTTTTCCGCCGATAATTCCTTGGTCGCTTCATCAAAGTATTCTAACACAGAAATGGCTTTCTTGATGAGGAGGAGGTCTTCACTGCTGAGACATAGTTCATTTTTGCCAAGGAAGCAGAGTGCAGTGGTGACGACATCGCTTTGCTCTGCGAAGCGTTCCAGCATGTAATAGGTGGAATTCCACCTTGTCTCTACATCTTGAATAAGTTTTTTAACACGAACGCCGTGCTGTTGTTGAAGCTGGCTTAGTTTGTCCGAGGCTTTAACACTGTGGTGGAAAAAGTTAACTATTTTCTTAACTTTATCTTTAACTTCAAAGACCTCTTTTGCGTTCCTCTTTGATTCTTGTACTACTAAATTTAGTGTGTGACCAAAGCACGGTAGGTGACGCAATTTCATGTGTTTCTTTATTGCTGAGGTCATGTTGGCAGCATTGTCAGTGACGACACAAAATATCTTTTCAAGAATTTTCCATCTATTGCAAATGCTTGTAAGTTCTTCTGCAATATTCTCAGCTGTGTGACATTTTACTATTTTGGTGGTTTCTAAGACTACAGATCTAATGGCGTAGTCATTAGTTACAAAGTGTGCCGTGACAGTGAGATAGGCCTGCGTTTGCCTTGATGTCCATATGTCAGTTGTTAACGCTATGTCATCAACGCTTTCCAGCTCTTTGCTGATTTTCACTACTTCCTGTTCGTAAGTTTCTGGTAAATGAGTTCTTGTCAGCACACGACGACTAGGAAGCTCATAGCGAGGATTCAGGCCGCGGACAAAGTCCCTAAATTCTTTATCATCTGTCATAGAGAGTGGATGCTGGTTTTTCACTACCATTCTCATGAAAAGGAGATCGAGCTCCTTTTTTTTATCCGAGCCATCTCTGTAGGACTGTTTCCTGTCTATAGTCTGCATCAAGGTAGGCTGCACTGTAGCTGTTGATGTGCCAGGTAAAGAATCAGGCACTGGCAGCCTTCCACTCTTATTTACATGGCCAGCAGAGTCCTCGATCATCTCGGCATAATCAAGTGGATGTTTCGTGCGTAAATGTTTGATCATATTTGAAGTATTTCCATTGTACTTCAAGCAGTCCTTACAAACAAGGCACACAACTTTGTCAGGCATTGTTTGTTCCATGTAAGTCCAGACTGGAGCTTTTCTAGTTCGTTTTGAGGCCATGATGAGTAAGTTAAGTAAGTTTTTTTGAGTGAGCCCAGAGTATTTTTGACACACACGCGACTTTTTGACTATCTCATTAAGGCCAGCAAGAATATCTTAAAATTCTAATTTAACTTTTAGCGACAGGAAGAGTTACTTTACGAAAGGGAAACATCAAATAACCAAAATTATTCGTACTCAATTTACTAGGCATGTATGGTGCTGAGCGACACGGGTTCCCCCCTGAATACTTGGGCTCAACTGAGGGCTGGGAGGCGCGGGCTAATATATATATACACCACTGCTGGCATTGGCAACTCACTTCATACGTCAAAAGGCGTTAACCAATCAAATGTCCGGACTGGGTTTCCGGATATTTGATTGGTTGACGCCTTGTGAGGATCGCAAAAGGAAAGTATTCATTAGTGCATGGTATCGATTCCACTCACTGGAATCGATACCAGCAACTTCTGAGTGGAATCGGTGGAATCGATTCCGGAGTCGATACCGGCCCATCCTTAACCTCAGTGTCTTCACGACTCCCAGAGGGTGAGGGTGCATGTCGCTGGTCCACGCGTTTGCCAAGTTTTCTGCCCCACATTCTGCAAGTAGCCTTCCAGAATCATGCCAAGAGCACGAGAATCATTGAAAAGGAAAAGGGAGCATATGAAGGAGATAAGAGAGGCTTACAAGGCGAAGAAAAGGAAGGAATTATCAGTAGAAGATAACGCTGGACCTGCAGGGCCCGGATCCACGAAGCTTGTCGCTAAGCGCGTCGGTAATAACGACGCGCTTAACTAACGACAGCCAGGATACCGACACCGGAGAAATCGGTATCCACGAACACTGTCGCTAGTGGGAGGTGGGTGTCGCTAACTCGCATAAGAGCGCTCATTGGCTACTGGGAGCAGCCAATCAGAAGGCAGCTCTGTCCAGGAGTCACGTGACTTTGCTTACAAATTTACGAGCCTAAAATTTCTTTTTAGTGCTATCAAACATGGCTGATATCAGGAAGTGCAGAAGACCTCGCTTTACCGACGCAGAGTTAATTGCGTTGGTGGAGGAGGTGGAGAGGCGTGCTGAAGTAATAACTGGAAAATTGGATCCCGGGCTGACATGTGATCAGAAAAATAAGGCCTGGGGTGAAGTTGCTGATGCTGTTAATGCCATCAGTAATGTCCCCAGGAGCCAACAAGAAGTAAGGAGGAGGTACAGAGATCTGCGGAGCCACGTCAAATGTAAGGCTGCTGCAGAACAGCGTCATATTGCAGGCACTGGTGAGTAAAGCTGGTATGCAGGGGCTCAATAATTACTGTAGTATAACAATGCTGAAGGCCATATTTGAATATTTATCAGTGCCTACATTTCTAAGTTTGTTTAGATTAGATTATTTAGCTCTTATATATCTTTGATTAGTTTAGTTTATTCAAATTAACTTTGTTAGATAGATTAAATTGATGACAGCAATTTTGTATTTGTGTAGTAACAGTTTCTTTTTGTGTGGCAGTTAGGTGTGAGACAGTGACTTTAAAATGAGCAATGATATGTTCAAGAATTACAGCTGGTGGATTTAGCTTGAAATGGGAGCTTGTAACTGGCTGATAATTGTAAATTTTACATTCATGCAGGAGGGGGACCTTCAGTGCCTGCACATTACACTGCTGCAGAGCTGATTGTCCTGCGAATGCTGTCTCCTACAGCATTTGTAGGACTACCCATCCCTGACAGCCAGGGCACGCCATTGAGTAAGTAAAGAAAAAAAAGAAAATTACTACCATTTTTTACTTGAGTTACAGTATTGTACATTTGCACCATATTATAAACATATGTTGCGTTTTTTAAATTATAATAAGAAGTAGCACTCACAAAATACCACCTTATATATAGCCTGTAGTATTGTAGAACTTATTTGTGCATTTTTTACTTATTTAATTAATTCTTTCTATTTTTTTCAGATTTATCAGCTGGTCCTTTAACATCAGCAGCCAGAAGTGCTAGCATTGATGGGGTCTCTGAATGGTAAATAACTATGCCACTTGTTCCATGCTAACATGTATTCAATTATATACACTCTACATGTATGTATGTGCCATGTTTTTTTAACTGTACATTTATTACAGTCAACTAATATGGTAATTAAATGCCTTTTATTTGTACAGTACATCAGTAACCAGGCAGGCACCACCACCACCACCACCACCAGCCCCCCAGCTAGCAGCAGCACCATCACCACCACCCGCACCCATGCAGGCACCTCCACCACCCTCCATGCCAGCAGCAACACCACCATCAGCCACCTACCTACTAGCACCACCACTAGCTCCCCAGCCAGCAGCAGCAGCAGCAGCACCTATGGAAGCACCACTGCCAGCTCCCCCTAAAAGGCGTCATAGTCCTCCAGGTAAGTCTTTTTTATCAATAATGTATTATTAGAAAGAACAAATTACACAGTAGGATAGCAAGAATTTGAATACTGACTTATAATGTGTTAGTTTATTTTTTATTGTATGTACAAAATAATATTTTTTAAAATTTATCCCTGGTGTTCATTCAGAGTTAGACGTGCTTAGAGAGGTACTTAACCAGCAGCAGGAGCTAACCTCTTCTGTTCAGGAGCTTGTCACAGTGGTGCGTGAACATCACCACTTCAGTCAGGGCTTGCTGCAGGCACTGCAACAGATTGCAGCATCTCAGCAACAGATTGCTGCATCTCAGCAGCAAATTACTGTTTCACAACAGCAATCTGTTGATTTACAAACAAAGATGCTGGAATCTTTGCAGCAGCTTGCAGCAAAGCAAGTAGAATAGTCATCTTTATTTTCATACTAACTCACTCTTCTGATCTTGCTGACTATATAACACTTGCTTCTTTCTTTCATCCTTTTCTGTCCTCTCTCTTGACCCTGTTTCAGGACTGGTATTTTGAGGTGACCTTTATCATTTGTTTTGTTTTATTTTATATTTTCCCTTGAGTTACTTTATTTGTCTTACAATAAAAAAAGGATTCTCATGAGTGTGTGTGTGTGTGTGTGTGTGTGTATATATATATATATATACATATATATATGTGTGTGTGTGTGTGTGTGTGTGTGTGTGTGTGTGTGTATATATATATATATATATATATATATATATATATATATATATATATATATATATATATATATATATGAAGGGTGCTAGTAAACTATATATATTATTTTTTTACTGGTTGTGATACCACAGACAATTCTTTAAAGGAATATTTTTTTACTACTTGTCTACAAAAGACACTTTTTTTTTTTGAGGAAATAAATATGTAGGATATTTCAAACTAATTGTTTTTCATCCTTAATATTGATAGGCATTTCATTTTGATATAAGTTTCAAACATGCATAAAATATATGAAAAAATAATTTTTTGAGTCATTACAGGTTTACTAAGCAAAACCAATCTCTCTTACTTTATTGCTGGTAGAAATTTTGTATAATATCCTGCTGTACTAGCCTGCCTGGAGTCTGCCGACCTCTCTGCATGGGGGCTTGCTGCTCATCAGCCTGTGGCATCTCTTCATTCAGAAGGGGTGGAAGCTGAAAATTATTAAACAGACTTTTGTGTGGGGATAACAGGTCTATGGGTTGGAAGTTCATATTATACCAGATGAACAGCCATGTAATTTGATATTTAGCACTCTGACATTTCAAAACTAGCCCAAACCCTAATGACTTTTGAGACATTGTTGCATGTAAAAACATTTGTCTATTTCCATTAACTCAGTACACATGATGTAACATTCATGAATGGACTTTGCTAAATTCAAGAAGTACACACATCTGCAGGAACAGGGATGCCACGCTTCATACAGCGATTGTGAAGAAGTATGCAAGAATTAATAATTCTTGCACACTTCAAAGGTTTGTATTGGAGTGCACCTCCAGGAGAATGCAGACACCTATGGAAATAAGATTTTATACTAGAAAAAAGGATTCCATGTTTATAATTAAAAAATATATACATATTCACAGTAATTTCTGTATTATAAAAAAAAATGTTTATACTATTCTAAGGTCTTCAATGGCAAGCTTTACTCTGCCTGTTACTAGGGAGAAATGTTTTTCTCATTACCTGAAGCGACTCTTGAGTATGCCAATTGTCTGCTCCACAATCACTCTTGTTTTGGTGAGAGCCTTGTTATCTATGCTCTGCCTGGGTGTGTGGGTCACTCACAGGCACCATGAGGTGACGCTCAAGGGGGTACCCACCGTCACCTGCAAAATTAAGATAACTTTACAGGATGTTTATGATTAAAATATGAAGTAGGTCTGCTTGGTATGACCCCATAGTTTTCTTGTCATGGAAATATGAAGGTACTCACTAGTAGTTGATATACAAATTAGAAAAAAAAAAAAAAAGTTTAACAAGGTGCTGAGTGGTCTGGCTATTACCACATGTCACATATGGGTTACAAATATTCACATGCCTTTATACATATTAAAGGTAGGTACAGTACTCACCAACAAGCAAATAGTCCCCAAACTCTCCACTGTCGAAACGTTCCTTCAGGTCACTGTTGCTCCACACGAAAGAATCATGTGTAGCACCTAGAAAGAAATACATACGTAGAGAAGTATATACAAAAGCTTGTCAAAGAGGAAGATGACATACCTCAAACAACTAAACTGTTATTTTTTTATCAATCCTTAAGGCTTTTCATACTGCAATCACATAAAAAATGCCTGTTGTTAAGTTTGGTTGATGACACCCAATGGTTAAGTAAACTTGCATCACAGAAGCAAAATACCTGGGAATCTTGAGCAATAGCTCAGGATCACTCCATTCACATCACAGACGAGATGGATGTTCATGGAGTGATATCTCTTCCTGTTGACGTATAAGACCTCATCAACAGTTGGGGCCTTGAGGGCGATGTGGGTTCCTGTACATAAAAGAAAGAGTATTATAACTGATCACAATACACATTAGTCATATATGAGCCATGAGCCACCTATATACCAATCTTTATTAATGTGGAGGAAATAAAAAGGCACTGAATCAAATACTTTAAAGAATATGTCTTACCATCAATGGCCCCAATAACTCTAGGGAAGTTCTTAATCCTAGAGAAATCGATAGCTGTTCTCCTCAACTCTGAGTAGTTATGAGGCATGGAGACCTCTTCCACTGATTTTCCACTCAAGATGGTGCAAATGTTATGGAAGACCCTGCTTATGGTGGATTGAGTGGGTCTTGAAAGCAGATTAATAGCTATTAGTTTTTGTTTAGCATTTATATCTTGCAATAGTATATATATATATATATATATATATATATATATATATATATATATATATATATATATATATATATATAGAGAGAGAGAGAGAGAGAGAGAGAGAGAGAGAGAGAGAGAGAGAGAGAGAGATGCAGGAAAAAAGAATTAGGTTAGGTTGAGCTAGCTTTTTTAAGACTAGCAATCAGGAATTAAACAAACCATGAAGTTACTTTACTTAAATATTTTCTATTATTTAATCCAAACCTTAAACATTAGTTTAGCCACCAACAAAAGTGATTTATGTATTTGGTGCAATCTAAATCTTAAATTAATAAAAAAAGTGGCTTCATTACTGGTCTTCTCTCTTCCATTTTCATATACATCTAAAATATTAATGCAAGTCAGGAGAGAAGTGCCTCTGTCACTCAGGGAAAATCCAGAGGAGGCAAAGTCTCCATGTGTTTGACTAGGTTAGGTAATGTAAACTTATATTATCCTTAAAAAGGGTGTCTAAAGAAGACAAAGTGTCCCATCCAAACAGCAGGACATTGAAGGCACATATATTTATGTTTGAGGTGAATGTGAAAATATATGCAAATGAATGTCAGAGAAGAGACCCAGTAATAAGGCCAATGAAAGGACTCTACCAGAATTGCATAAAACATCAATGAACACAAGTATCTTACCAGCAGTGTCTCCAATAACGTTTCGAAAGGATCCACTTGCAAACAGCCTCAGAGCCAGCAGGACCTGGGTGTGCACAGGCAGTGCCTGGCTACGCCTTGTCCTCCGTCTCAGATGAGGCTCCATTTCCTCAAACAAGAGAATTAGCTCCTGCCGGGGGAAACGATACTTCCTTAGCAGCTCATCATCCCTTAGTGCCCACGGGTCCAGGCGATCACGAAATCGCCTTTCCCTTCTTAGGGCACGGAGGTAAAAATGAGCAGCAATGACAACCATAGTGGAGGAAGATGACAACAGTGGCAAATTGGCGCGTATCTCACCGCGACGAATTTGCTCTCTCTTCTCGATCTTTATTTTGGCTGTTCCATGCTAAATTTCATTTTGTGCCTCCCAATATCATGTTTCTTGAGTGGTGAAGTATGCATGAGGTAAAAAAAAGATCATTTTGTGAACAAAAATATTTATATAAGAGATAGCGATGTCTTTACTACACCTCGGGAGGTGTTGTTATTAACGACGCGAAAAGCACGTTAATAACGACGTCCTAACGTCACCCGCTGCGTTCGTGGATACCGTTTGTCGTTAATACTGACAGACGCGTGTCGCTAGCGCGTCGTTAAGCTTCGTGGATCCGGGCCCTTGATCTCACACCGCCTGCTGCTCCTGTCACTGTTTCCCCGGCCATTTCCAGTGCTGCTAAGAGGAAACATGTTCTTTCTTCATCTCCAAAGAGTCCTTCATGCAACACAGAACATATAATAGTAAGAAGAGATTTGTTTGAAATGATAACGCGTCATGTATCTTGCAAACAATACTCGGGTGACGTTTCCTGTCACCTGGTGTCTCACCATGTGGATACCAGTGTGGCAGTAACATTGCCAATAGTTTTCCCCACAATCACGTGAAAACGGAGGTGAAGAACTTACATAGTATAACTCTAATCCTGTGTTACATTGCCATGATGTTTGGTGTAGCCTACAGTGGTGTGGAAAAGTTGTGTGGCCTCCTCAGCTTGCGGCACTTAAAGCGACAAACTTTCGTGCATTACGCCAACTACATCAGACAGAAAACAGTTCAGCATGCGACAGATGTACTTGAAAGGAGTAGAAAAGCAGTGGTTACGTATTATGCTGAAAAGCTTGGCAGGCATCCAGCTGAAAACGGCATCCTGGATGTGGATGTAAGCTTCGACGGTACTTGGCACACCCGAGGGCACTCATCATTATTAGGCGCTGGTGCGGTCATCGAGCAGAATACTGGACTGATATTAGCCTACGAGTGTCTGTCGAAGGTATGCTCGGTGTGCAGTTACCAGAAAGCCCGTAAGAAGAAAGAAGTGACGGAAGAGGAGTTTACACAGTGGATGGAGAACCACGCCCCTTACTGTGATGCGAACTACGATGGGACGTCGGGGGGGATGGAACGTTCGGAGGCAGTGGCATGTTGGACAAAGTCATTGGAGCATAAGATGAGATACACTAACTTCGTTGGTGACGGAGATAGTAGTGGTTACTTAGCAATTACTTCCTGTAATGAAGGAGAAGGGCCCTATGGAAAGTAACATCCAGTCATAAAATCAGACTGCATAAATCATGTAGCCAAGCGGCTTGGGAATGGATTGAGGAATCTGAGGAAGGAGACACAGACTGTACAAACAAAAGGTGGAAAGACTGTCAAGAGGCGTGTAATTGGAGGGGCCAAGAAATTGACAGATAAAGTCATCACTCGTCTGCAGTTTTATTTCCGACGGGGGATAAAGAGGAAGGTAAACACATCAGAAGAGGAGATGAGGGCTGACATCATGTCCTCATATTATCATTGTTCATCTTCACACTCCAACCCATGCCATGATTACTGCCCAAAGACGAATGACTCATGGTGTTTTTAGCAGAAGGCCCTATCCTTAGGGCAAGAACCGGCAAGCCACAAGACAATGAAGGTGCCCTTCAACCTCGAGCCGGACCAACTACAGCGTGTGAAGGATGTATACACACGCCTGACAACAGATGTGATGATGAAAAGATGTTTACAAGGATTTACCCAAAACCCAAATGAATCTTTTTATAGTCGCATTTGGTTGTACAGCCCCAAGCATCTCCCCACTACAAAAAGGAAGCTGGAGTTTGCAGTCGCTCAAGCGACCAGTGAGTACAACACTGGCCACCTGGACAGCAATATCTACCTTGCTATGGGACTTCCTCTTACCACCATTGTTGAAAAATCTCTAAGAAGAAAGGACAAGAAGATGGACATCCCTCTGAAAAAGAAGATGAGAAACAGGCGCCTACAGAAGGAGCTGGACTACGAAGCAGGAAGCTACTGAGGGATGGTACAACTTCAGACGTCGTTTTCTCAAATTGTAATTTTTCAACCTTCTTGTTACTATGGCTCCCTTATCTTTTGACCGATTTTCGTGATTGTAGTGTCATTTTAATTGTTACCATGGGTACAACAAAGTTATATAAATACATTTTCCATTTAGAGTGAAATTAAATTATTATGAATTTTTATATAGATGGAAAATGCCCTTTTTATTTTTGTCAATATTGCCATTGAATTACAACATTTCAAGGT
>CM035197.1:7282290-7301756 GCA_020233015.1 Callinectes sapidus
GAAAACCCTAAGTTGTAAGTTCCTTCTTGTTTCCCCTCCGGAAGGAAAGAAGGAGAAGGAGCCAAGTTCGCCCAGCCACGAGGGTCACTACGCCAGATCTTACAACAGTGCCCAGCCCGGTGGATGGAAGGGGCGGTGGGGAAGGGGGAGGGTGTCTAGTACCTCTGAAGGGCCACTTGATGCTTGAGGAGTCGAGAGCGTCGGAGCCTCATTCACAGGACACAGGTGGCGGCCTTGGTGACCACCTCTCTTTTTTTGTACCATTGGGAGTCGCCACTGTTGCCACTACTGCCTTGCCGCCCCTCTCTTCCCTGGCCTCAGTTCTATTACAAGCAAAATGCATCCTGCTGTTCCAATGTCAAGCCTGGTACACGATTCATACAGGTTAATAAATGTACATCAAACTAAACGTGATTGTTAAACTTTACAGGATAGTTTGTAGCTTCGCCTTGCTGCACCACCGCCTCCTAACGTGCATTTATGCCCATTACCCGCCGCCCCTCAAATCTCTTAACTTCTCCCGCCACTCGCTACCAACCCTCGCCCAGCCTCGCAAGCCTCTCCTCTATATTATTATTCGTCTTCACTGCGAAACGGTTTTTCCTCACGTGCTAGAATACATGCATATAAATACACACACACACACACACACACACACACACACACACACACACACACACACACACACACACACACACACACACACACAGCGGTGTGCTCCTCTCGGGTTCCCGTCCCAGGGTCAGACGGACAAAGGCAGAACATTTTTTGGAAGTTTGTGTTGTGGCTTCCCACGACTCCTGACGCTGAAGAGTCGCTGGGCCGCTTGGGGGAAAGGAAGGGAGAGAGAGAGAGGGAGGGAAGGAGGGGAAGGGACAAAAGAAGAAGGAGCAGGGAAGGAAGTGAAGGAAAGTAAAGAAATTGAAAAAGTCTAAAGAAAAAAAAGGTACACTGAGGAAGGAGGAAAATAATGTTCAAGTAATGGAAATGGATAGACGAGTGGGCGAAGGAAAAAAGAGGAAGAGGAAAAGAGGAGAAAGAAGAGGATGAAAAATGAAAACGGGAAATTGAAGGGGGAGAAAGTGAAAGAAGTCACATGAAAAGATGAATCACGAAAAAGAAGAGGCAAAGAAAAAAACAAGACGAAATAATAAAACACGATATTGCTCCCGTCACTCTTGGCCGGCCCGTCACCAGCCATCTTGGGGTGGCCGGTGACAGCCACTTGGAGGTCAGTATTTTCATTATTCTCCTTCCCTTCATTTTTAACAGGAATTTTTTGGCTTTGAGCGGTGAGAGGGAGGGGAAGTAGCTGCCGCCAGGTGTGAGTGTCAGGCCAGGGAGTCATGGCAGCCTTTGCGATCAAACTGGATTGCGGAAAACGAGGGAGACGTGATGGCCACGCAGAAGAGTCCCCTTTTCACTCTTCCAGGAGGCGGGCGGGTCGTGTGTATCAGTGAGTCAGAGAGTATAAATGGTTGGCGCTTATTTTCCTGTGTGACAAAATAGCACGAGTATCTTTCGCTTCGCCTTTTAAATGAATATAATAGTTACATGTATAAAATATTACTAACTTTTAACTACGGAACTGAAGTGAAATAGTTACACGTCATTTGTAATATATTTTTAGAGGCGCAAGTGTTCAAGGAAATATAGGACATACAGGACTATCTCCAGCATTGCTAGTTTCAAGTTGGCGATTCACTGAGTTAGCGATGGGGACCGTACAAACAGATTCCTAGTGAAAATGATGGCATGATATGATTCGAACTTTGTAGGCGGCGAGCCATGAGAAAGTAGTGGCTTGCGCTCTGACCGACGCTGGATAACTTCTCATCGTATTACACAGATTTCGAGACTCAGGAGGAGGAGGAGGAAGAAGAAGAAGAGGGAGGAGGAGGAGGAGGAGGAAGAGGGAGGAGGAGGAGGAGGAAGAGGGAGGAGAAGGAGGTCAGAAATATTTCTTTTGAAATACACAAGTGTCAGAGAGTGTACAGTATAGGGCAGTGAGGTGCCTTATATACGAGTGGGAGAGTATACATGCATGTGTATATATGCATTTATATATCCTCAATGTTGAAATAAAGTTATTGATATTATTATTATTGTTGTTGTTGTTGTTGTTGTTGTTGTTGTTGTTGTTGTTGTTGTTGTTGTTGTTGTTGTTATTATTATTATTATCAATATTATTATTATTATTATTATCATCATCATCATCATCATCATCATCATCATCATCATCATCATCATCATAAAGAATTCAGGTATGATAGGAAGTATCATCACCGTCAACCTCCTGAGTGTGTGTAGGCGTCTCAGGGCTCATCTAGAGGACGTTATTGTATTGACGAGTGTAGCAATAACTGGAAATAGCAAGACAAAGTTGTAAAGGCTCACTCACTCCTGACTCACACCACTTTGAAGGTGAAGGAGGCGTCATGTCTTATTTCTCAACTCCCGCCGGTATCTAATGATCTTAATAAGACGCCGTAGCTCATATCAGTTTATATCGGTTTATATATAGTTCGTGTAAAGCGACAAACTCCTCAACTGGGGAGGAAGACCCGGTGTGGCAGTCTTGTTGGTGCCCAGCGAAGTTTACCCGGCCCAGATGAGGCGTGGCAGGGGACGAAGGCAGACGGAAGGCGACCTGTGTGTGTGTGTGTGTGTGTGTGTGTGCGCCCCATGGTTGGCAACATCGTCGCGCCAAAGTCCGGGTTAATATGAAGCCGATTGTGGCGAGCACTTCAGTTTGATTTTGTTCCCAGCCTTGTTTTGTCCGCCCCGACCCGTTCCCATCCTGGCTGCGCCCCTGTCCCCGCCCTCCACCACAGATCAGCCGTGAAACAATCGTGCTCAGGCTTGGTCTTGACAACAATTACTCCCAGACAAAACGTCGTCTGGAGGGGCGCCGCTGCACCGGGCGGTTGAAGGCACTCGTCCTCCTTCCCTCCCCTTAATGGCTTATGAATGAGAACCAAAATAACAAGGAGGCCTTTCTGCGCCTCATTTGAAAATACGGTACAAAGTCAATGTTACACTTATTGCATTGTTTTTGCATGCCTTCGAAGGAATGCGTTAGTAAGATTGCGTGTGATACTGACAGAAACACAACTCTTGCCCGTTGCTCAGGTTGCATCTAAGAAATATTATATTAGTAGATATAATTCAATCAATAAATGAACGAAGAACAATGGCCTAGTTGAGCGAAGCCCTTCCCGTATATATAATTGACTTTTTCGATGGTTGCTATACAGTTATCATAAAATTTGCCTTACCTCCAGTGGTTTTAATGAAGGGTCAAAAGAAATACACTGAAAAAGAAGAACAATCAGATAAAATGAAAAGTATTAGTCACCTTTTAAAATCGCGACCAAAATTTGCACAAGACTTTCATTCACGAGAGAAGAAACCGCATCAGTCAAACAGTTAACACGAGTAACTGTGTTTAATAAAAAAAATAACGAACGACTGCCTGATCTAAAACTTATTATTCCATGTGTGCAGGGCGCCAACAAAGATAACAGAAATTATTATAAAAAGTTCCCACCGAGTGATTTTGTTTTCTTCATGTAGAATAAAGCGGCAAGCAATAACGAATGATCCATGAAGCACAGTGGACGGGCGGCGTGGCAGGCTGCATGAGGGCAGTAGGTGGCGGAGCAAGACCAGAGAAATGCTGCTTTGAGAAATGGTCCAAGGAACAGGAAGTCTGATTGAAAGAGGATAGTTGTAGATTAAGGATACTTGCCTCGAGTTACCTGTGTTTTGTGCTTTGGTGGACTCAAGAAATTTACATGTGTCAGCTCTACTATAAGTGAATCGTTTCAAGAATGACCTTACACATGCCTAAAATTTAAAACATACCTACAGTTTTGTTTCACATCTTTCTTTCCCATCATTCTTGAGGTTTTTTTTATTTTTTCTTCTTTTTCTTGTCCCAAATTATTCTTCCACCCCTCCCTTCATCTGTACTTCCGTTTTCCTTATCTAATTCTGCTGAGATGCACGGTCCCTTTCATACACGCCATGATCTCATCCATTATTATTCTCAATACATTTGTTCTCTTTGTTCACCGCCATCCATCTTTGTGCAGCCTACTGTCCCTCTTGTCTTATAACACTTGTCACTTGTCTTTCATTTCACCCTTTTCTTTACACATTTTAAACCCTTTCTTTCTTAACCTTATCTCCTTACGTTCCATAGTTTTCTCCATTTTATCTCCTGTTCACCCTTTCTCTCCCACGCACCCTTCCTTCCCTCGTTTCTCTCTCTCTCTCTCTCTCTCTTCTCTCCCTCCTTCACTCCCTCTCTAGTCGCTAATGTTTCAGCGTCTTGATATGTAGTCGATTCTTTTGTCCGTCTCCGTCCGGCCATGAATTGAGAACCGTTGAAAGTTGTTACATAGTGGAGGGTGGTGGAGGGGACTTCAGAGCCACTTCATGGGGCTTGGGGGGCTTGAGACGAGGGCTCCCTACACTCTCTTTCTCTCTCTCTCTCTCTCTCTCTCTCTCTCTCTCTCTCTCTCTCTTTCTCTCTCTTTCGAGTCGCTCTTTATTTGCATACCTCGACGCCGCCGCCGCCGCGACTGAGACAGAAAGAGTGAGTGAGAGAGAGAGAGAGAAAGAGAAAGGAAGAAAGGGTAAGTTTGTTATTTCTCTTGTTCTGCCTGCCTCTGTGTGTGTGTGTGTGTGTGTGTGTGTGTGTGTGTGTGTGTTGTATGTCAGCGCCCTTGAGTGGTTAGCGCTGAGAGGGGTGTCGCAGTGGCTATCACAAGCCTTGGGAGAGGGTGGTAACGGTCGCCTCATTACACACAAACAATGAGGGATGGGGCGGCTTAGCGAGGTGGCTTAGTTAAGTTACTTAGTTGCTTGTCTTTACTGGCCAGTGCAGGAGAGTGCGACAGGAAATGAGGGATGTGTGAGAACGGATGCGTTTTTCCACACACACACACACACACACACACACAGAGAGAGAGAGAGAGAGAGAGAGAGAGAGAGAGAGAGAGAGAGAACTCAAATACACAAATGGCAGAACAAAAGTGGATAAACAAGAACTACGTGCTGCATTTCATCCATCACCTTAGCGTTCATGTGTTGATTTTTGCAATGTAGTGTCTGTGGCACCAATGCAGCATTTGCTGATCATTTTTCTCTGTTGACTTATGTTCCATGCCTGTTCTTCGTTGATCTTTAGTTTTCTATCGACTTGTGGTTCCTTCCATGATTTCCACCAAAATGAACGTAACTTATCCCCAGCAGGATTCGAACCCGCGGCCTCTGGATTAGAAATCCAGCGCGCTATCCACTGCGCCATGAGGACTGTTGTGTTACATAATTTTCAAAGGAAACATGATTAACATATGACTTTTCAACATTTCACAGGAGGGATGTTGTGGTGGAGACTTTACCAAGAAAGAAATACAACTGGCGTAACGGACGTGCCTGAAAGACGGACAGATAATGAGTGATGAAAATACAAGAAGTTAGCAAATACATTAACATCCAAGCTGAAATACATGTTGTAATCGGAAAAGTATAAAAAAATCAGGCTGGCACCCTCGCAGCAGTCGGTAACCAGTGCGGCTAGACAAGCGCATACCCGGCCACCACATTCCCAGGAAAATTAGTGTCGATGCCCACCTGACTTCTGAGAGCGGCCAGTGTTCCGCGCTCCCGCCAGCCTCATTAATTGGCTTTGTTACTCGCGCTTGACGGAGTGGCCAGCCGCGTGTTGCGTGTTTGCGGCTGTCACTACATGGGGGAGGGAAGGGACAGGTGTGGGTGGTGGAGGAATTAGACCCGCGGGAGAGTGGGTGGCATGGAGGAAGGCGGGCAGGTGGTAGAGGAATTGTTAAGGCAGTGGTGACGGTGATGGGAATACAGTAAGGGTAGTGGTAGTAGTAGTAGTAGTAGTAGTAGTAGTAGTAGTAGTAGTAGTAGTAGTAGTAGTAGTGGTGGTGGTGGAGATGGTTGTTGTGGTAGTGCTGGTGGAGATAATGGCTGAGAGGAGAGCTATCAACAGGAAAACAGATATTAGCTTTAACATTCGCAAACACAAATATACAGTCAAACAATTTTATTTTATTTTCGATTATTAAGAAACTTTGGAATTTTCTCCCTGCTTCTGTACTTACACCTTCCTATGGCTCGAACTCTTTCAAGATGGAGGTTTCAAGACACATGATTTTCGTCTAAAAAAGGTTATATACTTAAGAATCTCTGTTTATTATTGGGTATACGGTTAAGTATGCGATTGAGGGTAGTGGAGCAGTAGCGGTGGTGTTTGTCACTGGTGGAGATGAAAGGAATGCTCAATAATAAACACCAGACTTTGGAGTATTCCTTGTGTTCTTTATCCTCCACCTGTGTCTGGGCTGGAGTGAACACTACAAACTCTTTCATCAACGCCTGTCAACCATCATCACTGAATGCTTCCTATATCACCACTACCATCGCCATTACCAGTCACTACCTTCCTATCACTATTGCGTAGGTACTCATGCTCATTATCTTGTGGTATTCCATCCTGCTTCACGGAGTTGTCTCGGCTGGGAAGGCAGTGCTCTCCTGAAACTTTTGCTGGTGTTATAGATTTTTTTTTTTTTTATGACGCTGTAACTCATCACTTTCCAGATTCAGCTTCACCAGATCATCACTATCCAGTTTCCATCATGTCAACGTTCATCACTCACCGTTATGATTAGAGTAACGATAAACAAAACCAACTTATCATGATATGCACGAAGCTTGATAAACAACAGCTCTATTGATCACTGACCTTTAGATATCACGTGCGAACACTGACACAACTGTGAGTGTAGAATATAGAGGTAGTAAAAAAAAAACACTTCGCTCTAGTCCTAGTTAACACAATCTTCCTCTGTGCTAGGCGATGAAACAGCTTGACAGTCTTTGTGGCATCTGCTGAAGGTGTGCTGTGTGATCCCCAGCAGAGACAAGGCAGTGTCTATTCCATCTGTTAGTGCAGGTTGATTCATAGTGTCATATGTAGCCGTTTTGTATCTGATCTGGATTGGAAGACAGGCGAGGTGTGACAACAAGCAGTGAAGGATACACACAAGTAAAAACAGATTGAGATAGAGGGTAAGCTGATGCATGAATACGTGAAGAGGTTAAGTAAAGAGGCGTTTTATGGGAACCAAGTTGAGGGATGGAGTGGCAATGGTGATGTTAGGAAGGGGAGGGAGTGAAGCAAGAGGAAAGGGTGAGAGTAAAGGACAGTAAAAGGGCAGAATTGAAAGGGAACTGAAGTGAGATCAGGAGATGACGCATAAAGGAAAGGGAAGTTGGAAGAAAGGGGTAGAAGTGAAAAGGTAAGAGGAGCAGGTGATCGAATGAGAGAAAGAGAGAGAGAGAGAGAGAGAGAGAGAGAGAGAGAGAGAGAGAGAGAGAGAGAGAGAGAGAGAGAGAGAGAGAGAGAGAGAGAGAGAAGAAAAAAAGAAAACAATAACCTGCACATTATTCCAACATTCCACCAATATCACTGCAAACACACACACACACACACACACACACACACACACACACACACACACACACACACCTGTAATGAATTGTTAGCTCTTCTCTCTCTCTCTCTCTCGCTCTCCTTCACCCTCACAAGTCCCACACACAAGAACCTTTTGCCTTTTTTTACGGAATTTCCCGGCTAATGAGGACCTGTTATAGGACTCTCGCATACATGAATGGGGAGTGTTTGGAACCAATGACTGCCCTCCCCCCCACCCCACTCCCCCTCCAAGCCACCACCGTCGAGGCTTGGAGTCCTACTCGAGGTTGAGGATCTCTTGTTCATTTCCACTCCCACGCGGCTCACCTGCGGGTCTGTGCCGGGCTGCGGGAGGCGGGATGAGATCAGCGAGAGAGAGGTGGCCCCGCTGGCTCACACAACAACACGCCACAAAGGAATGCGCTAATTAATTGCCACCGTGTAGGTATTGGCCGCCTGTTCCTCATGTCATCGGGTCATTCTCAGGTGTGTGATGAGTCTCTATGTGTGTGTGTGTGTTATGAGATGCTTTAGGCAATTTTCGTTCTACTGGAATTGATTTTTGTCTCCTGTTTCTCTTGTGATGTATTATTATTATTTTTTTTTCCTGGGATGTTTGTTGATGTTGTTCTTTGAGCGATTAGTGAGGTGTGCGTTACGGTTTCTCTGGTGCATATGATTCTGTTAGGTTAGGTTTTGGTTAGGTTATATGAATTAGTTAGGTTACGTTTGATTAGGTTATATGAATTAGTTAGGTTACGTTTGGTTAGGTTATATGAATGAGTTATGGGTCGTTTGTTATATCGTCGTTCCTCGTGTTATAAGTGCTGTGGTCTGTTCTGGTTTGGTTTCATGGAGGGCATGTTATTACCTCTTGAACACACACACACACACACACACACACACACACACACACACACACACACACACACACACACACACACACACATACACACACAGAGCGCATACCCCCATCGTGATCACTGCCCTGTGAAATTTGTGCGCAGAAAATGCCTCGGATTAAGCACTTCATCAGAGAAACCATCCGTATTATTTGAACGCATTCCTGACCGTTCCGCGGCGCCTCACCCTGGGTCTCTCATTCCTTGTAGCTCCTCAAAGCATTTCGTCGTCCTCCACTGCACCCCCCTCCCCTCACCACCACTCACCCTTCAGCTTCACTCCCCCTTCATGTAATGGGCGACACAAAGGGCTGCATACCACTTGCTTATCCGTCCCAGCGCGCCTCAAAGCCACTGCAAGTTCACTCTGATCGTCATTTGAAGTTAATGTTCGCCTTTTAGCCACGGCTCTTTATCGCTCTGGTCTCCCGCGGCGCCATTGTGAGGGGGCGCAGGGAGGAGTGAGAGTGGGAAGCTGAGAAGGAGAAGGAGGACAAGATGGAGGTGGTGAGTGTGAGGAATGCTGGTTGGTTGTGAGTGACGAGAGTGAGGGAAGGTGAAAGGGGAGAGAAATGGATGGGAAGTGTAGGAGGAAGGAAGAGGGAGAAACATTTGATGGTGGTTACTACGAGTCAGTGAAGGTAAGTGGCTTGTATGCAAATTGTAAGATCATGGAGGTTACAGAAATCGTGCCTATAATAACGATGCATAGTTACACACTTCCGTTAAATAAATCAGAAGTATAGAATGGAATTTGATAGTTATACAGTCGTACGATCTAAGGGCTTCTGGAGTTGTGGATACAGTCATTCTCCTTCCACCTGCAAGGAAGTGGAGGGACAGACTTGATGGGGCAGGCAGTCGACCTTTTTGTGGCCACATCACCACTATATAAGGAGCAGCAAGGTGGTTGAAGAGTCACGAAAGCCTTTTTTGCTCGGATTGTAATGAAGAATCGTGTCTGGAAAATACAGTTGATAGTTGTGGTTTTGTTAAACATATCTGTCCTTCACGTCCACTATTTCTAAAGGCTTTAATTGAATTCACGTGTGTTCTTTAAGTTTTATTTATGGTTCCTGCAAAATCGATGTAAGAAACTGCCAAATTGTCCCAAGGGTATGGGTGAAGGTCCTGCCATTAACATTTACCTACTCTCCACATAAAACTGACTTTGCATAAGATTGCCTATGTTAAGCATCGCCTGTTGCTTCCATCGTGTTGCAAGTGATGGGCATAACAAGGAAGGAAACACGACCATGAGTTCCATTTCTGCTACGCCTATTGTCACCATTAACACCACCACCATCACCACCACCGTTGTCCACCTCCAAACAACCACTAAAAGAACAACACAACAACTTTCCCTAATTAAGATCAGTTTGACGCGAGGGTCTGACGTTGAGACCATCTGCTGACCCCTCTACCTCCCCCGCTACCAGTCTCCACCTGCCCCTGTCTCCGCCCCCGTCCCAGCCCCTCCCTTTGTGTAGCGGCAGCGGGGGCGGGCAGGGACAAGAAGGAGCAGAGGGGTGTGTGGTGTGGGAGAACACAGAGGAAGGAGGAATAGATGGAGGGAGATACGAAAGGAGATAAAGAAAGGAGAAGAAAGATATGGTGTAAGGAAGTTTGCGGATATAAGAAAGAAGTAATAGAGAATAAAGGTGTAAAAAAAAAATGGACAAGGGGAAGGCAGATAAATGAGGTATAGGAATCAGAGTAAGAGCAGTCAGTCAGGGGAAGCCAAATTATGTCCCCTCCTCCTCCTCCTCCTCCTCCTCCTCCTCCTCCTACTCCTCCTCCTCCTCCTCCTCCTCCTCCTCCTCCTCCTCTTCTACTTCCCTTTCCCCCTTCCCTAAACTCCGGGGCATTGTTCTTTTCTCTTTATCTTTTCCTTTATTAAACAGAGGACGCTGAGACCCGATTGCCGCGTCTGCTTATGGGGGGTCTCTTGATTTACCGGCGGGAAGGTCTGGCGTCGTGCTCTGGGCTTTGGGACGATGTGGGGAGCGTGTTCCGTGATGGCGTCTGACGGCGGGGAAGGTATTGGATGCTGTCTGAGTGCTCTTACTTTGACGTGATGGAGTGTTAGTGGGATTGCCTCCTCCTCTTCACCGCGCGTGCTGGAGTGAAGCAGGTTGATATGATGATGAATGTAAAGTTGATGTCTTTTTAAAGTCATGCATACGTATTAATGATGTTTGTTTATGCTGTGATTACGTGGACTCATCTTCTGAAATCATAATGGGTAACAGTGGAGTTCATACAAGGTTGGATTGGCGTAACTTAGTGTTGTTCAAGGAAACCCTCTACAGTCAATGCTCAGCGAGTCTTATGCCCTTTGGCCCTTTGGCCTTTAGCCCTTTGGCTAACTCTTTTGGACCTGTAAGGAGATTGGGAAATTCGTGGCCTTTTTTTTTATCTTATACTGTATTTGCATTGGTTAGCTTCCCTCTTTTACCTTAAAAAATCTGTATTCAGGAAGAAATAACCTCATTCTGTTCCAGATAGGCCGTGTGGTATCCTGAATTTCTTGGCGCGTAGTGGTCTGGAATGTATTTGTATTGTGAGACTGTCGGTCAGGTCTTCAGCACCTAACTCGACTTACAACTGCACCTATATTGCCTTTCCAATTCAGATCACTTTGAAAAGAGAGTTTGATGATGGCGAGATGAGTGTCTGAAGGCTGCTCGGGAAAGAGTAGAGATGAGTTAGAGTCCTATTGAGATGAATTCGGAGCTGCTTTTAGTATTGCGAGACAGTTTAATGATTAGTTTTTGTTCCTAAATTCTCCCCCTACTTGGAATAGTGTTCATGAGTGTACGCTTCAGTCGTCGTAGTTGAAGGTGTGTGTGTATCTGTTTACTACACTTAATAAGCATATATAATCTACAATCTTACCCCATTCTAACCATATTGTTAGCTAACAGTTCACCACATCTATAATTACTAAGCCATCTAAGTGTACATGCATTGCCCGGTACTGCCCCTCATCCACCCCTCACCTCAGCAGCAGCAGCACCAGCCAAGACAGACAGCCATCTCTAGAGCTCATTCAACCCCTCCCTCCCTGCCTCCCTGCCTCCCTCCCTACCTCCCTGCCGCACCTCGTCCCCCGCACTCCAGTCCGTCCGTCAGCGAATATGACAGGCGGCTCCCTCTCTCCGCTCTCCCCGCGCCGCCTCTTAATGGAAATCCAATAAATGGGGGGTTGATTTAATGGTGCGGTTACCCTCAATGAGCGGCCCGTCCCCGTGGCTGATCAGACGCACGGTTGATATCTTTATGGCCGGGGTTAATCGCTTTATTTGCCGGCTTTCTGTCACGCTGGCGCCATTGAGGTCAGACAAAGTGGGGGCCTTTGATTGCACCTCATGATTGACAGGCGACCCAAAGCTGGCCACGGACGTGTGAACATTGAGTTATTCTCGCTGAGCTGGGCACACTCATTCCCTCACGCCCCCCACCCCACCCCCCGCCTACCCGCCACCACCACCTCCTCCTCCTCCTTCTTCTTCTCCTATTCCTTCGTCTACTACTACTACGACTACTGCAGCCACTACTACTACAACAGTACTACTTTACCTGCTCCTTTTTTCTGTCTCTCCACCTCTTACTATTTGAAACTATTAGTACTACCACTAGTAGTTTACCCATTCCATTTCTACTACTACTACTATTTACTACCTTCCTCTTCGTTCTCCACTGCATTAATCACCATAATCACCATCGTCATTTCCCCGCTGTGTAAGGTAATGATAGTGGTGGCAGCATTAATGAAAGTATGATCGCATCCCCTGAACCTGTCCTTCTGCCTGGCTTCTCTCATCGCGTCCGACCCAGTGACTCACCATTGTGGGTCTCCTGTGGCCGTCGCATTTTTCCTCAGGTTCTTTTCATTCGCCTCCATCTTTCATCGACTTCTTTCCTCCTCTCCTGTTATTTATTCATGTCCAATCCCTGCCGTTACCACCACCACCACCACCACCATGACTAACGTCCACCATCACTATCTATTTCTCTCTTACTTCCTTCTCGTGCTCCTCCTCCTCCTCCTCCTCCTCCTCCTCCTCCTCTGTCTGGTATACGAGCACACTTGTTTCCTGTTGTATTCATCCCATCCATCAGCCGTGCCTCGCTTTCTCCTCCTCCTCCTCCTCCTTGAATAGCCTCAACCCGCCCGGCCGTCTGCCTTGCGCTCCCCGCCGCTCCTTGACTCAGTTCTCCTCGACTCACAGACTCACACCCCTTACCTGACTCAGATTCATCCTGTTTTCTTGAAGTCAGAGCTTTCCTTCGTGAGTCAAAGAGGATTGTTTTTTGTTTTTGGTTATTTTTCTAGACATGTAAAAACTTTTGTATTGAGGAACAAAGTCGGTATTTTCTTATGAATATATTTTTTTAGATCTTTTCGCTCGTTTTTTTCTCTTTTTTTCAGTCGTGAGAATAGACTCAGACATGAATTTCAGACACGAGCAGAGAACACAAACGAATACAAATCAGATCTATAAACAAAGTGAAGGATATATAGATATACAGATAAATAACCTTGCAATCTGTTTTCTAATTAGTTTGCATATCTTTTTTTAATATTTCCTTGAGACTTTAATTCATATCAGCAAAGTTAACTCTTTTAATCAATTCGGGACATTTTAACATTCACTATTTTAATTATCATTTCACTTGAAGGTCGCAAAAGGAAATGTTATAAATGTGACGAATTCAAGCGAACTATTTAATCGAGACGTAACTCCATCGTGAGAGTGAATGAAGGGCGCCGCTCATAAGCTGATGGTTGGATGACGTTGTGAGCCGGATGCTGCGTGTCTGCCAGAGTACCTTCGCCTCATCTCCATCACTCCTCACGCCTCACTTACTGCACTCACCGCCCCACGTCCACTCTGCCCTCCTCATCCCCATCTTCCGCCTCCGCCACTCACCACTCACCCACTGCCTCCTACACTGTCTTGTTTTTGTGTGTGAGTTTTTTGTTGATTTTGTTTTTGTTGTTGTTGTTGTTGTGTTTCTGGTGTTTTTCCTAGTTTTTTTAGTTCTTTATCGAGTTTTGTTTGTTTCTAACGTTGCTCTTTAAACACACACGCACACACACACACACACACACACACACACACACACACACACACACACACACACACACACATCAATGTCTCAGTCAGTCTTGCACTATTTAATTTTCAATACGATGTTCCTCCCTCCCTCCCTCCCTCCCTCCCTCTCCATCTCACTTCCCTCCCTCAAACCTGAACCAACCGAGACCCTTCACCTTTACACGTGCACTGCCTTCCCTCTTCCCATCACCTTTTTCTCCTCCTCCTCTTCCTCCTCCTCTTCCTCCTCCTCTCACCTCTCTACCTCTATCCTCCCCTCTCTCCTCCGACGCATAACACACCTGGCCACATTGAAGTTTGAAATCCAGTAGAGATTTTTTTTCTCCTTCCTTTTTTCTTTTTTTTTTTTTTTTACTTTTTACTTCTTCCGTTGCTCATTATTGACTCAGGTGTTCATTTGATTATCTGTGTAGCGTGCATCGTGACGTGATGGTTGGCTGGTGTGTGTGTGTGTGTGTGTGTGTGTGTGTGTGTGTGTGTGTGTGTGTGTGTGTGTGTGGGAGGCTCGCATCGGGCACCCCAGGACAGGGTTCAAAGTGTGTGGGTTCCATTGCCTCCTCCTAACGTGTGATGTGCTATTATACTATTGGCTATGGACGTTCGTTTTCTGCGTGTATTGCAAAGAAAATCGATGTATATGAGCTTGAGTTTTTTTTTATTACGCCTTTCAGTACCAAAGACCATTTCAAGCTTCACAAAATTCATTAATATTAAGAAAAATCGAGTTGATAAAGTTGCAATATTAGTGGATGATAAACAGGTGATTTTTAAGGCGTCCATCACAGCAGATAGAATCTTTCACTCATAAAGCTTGTCGAAGTGATATCCAGAATGAAATCAAACTGTGTCGTGGTAATGAAAGAGTTAAAGATAAGTTATAGTAATTTTATCTTCACTTGTGTTGCAGCCACTTCCAATCTTTAAACCGAGTTGAAATTGCAAAACCTCTCTTTTTGAGGGGATTCTTTTAGATAGATGTTTATAAAGATTTCATTCCATTCTGCTGTTAATAGTTTCGTATAGCAGTAAAAGGGTTAAGTAAAAGACGATGTTATTTTTCAGATATTTGAGAGTGTCCTGTACTCCGGCTGATGCTGCGCCGCAATTATGACATTCGTATAGAGATGGTAAGGAAAACCTGGGCTCTCTGAGGAACACATTCTGTCGAAACGTAAGAGTAAAGAGTGTCCCTGACCCAGCCCGCCCAGGTTTTCCTTACCATCTTTACACTCATTTGTCTTACTGCTACTCAACATGACATTCGTACAGTACATTAATAAAATTTTACCGGCCGTTGAAATGAAGACTTAAACACTTCTTGATGTCACTGAGGGAAGGATTTATTGGAGCTCACGGCGCTATTTGATCTCGTTGCTTTCTATCTATCCCATCAAAACAAAAATAAACAATTTGGTAAAGCGGATATGAACAGTAAGTTGTAACCATGCCGTGTTTTGCATATTAATACCTTCAGTACTGGGATACATATTCATATTCATTCTGCTTATTACTTAGCGATTTTCTACAGCTTCAGAAACTCATTTGAGGATTAAATTAGTACAGACTGTGGCCATTAATCTTCTGACTTCCATAGACCCTCCATAATATCAACAAAATAGTCCTATCTTACCCAAAACTCGAGATAAAAATGTATTTTAATTCATGCCTACTCAATATTACTTATTTTGTAGATAGAAGCCGATGTAGAGGTGGTGGTGACGATGATAATGATAACAATGATGGAAAATGTGTTATTCATTCCCAGACAATGCAAACCCCAGTAACAGTAAGAGGAAAAAGTGACGATGAGTAATTCTTATACATGAGGCTGCGGTGACTGACAGATGATACAGTAAAGCTTAATCTTGGGGAGTAGGAAAAGCGCCCCTGTTCATAATAGCGATCGGGGCAGTGAAGTAGAGTGCTGACGTAGCCTTCTGACTGGATGGCAGGTAGTAATCATAATAATAATGGCTTTGTGCTGGCAGCGTTCAAGTACCCGCCGCCCCACGCAGTGCTGGGCATGGAGGTAGAAAGGGCCCGTATCAACTCTATGGTGCTGGGTGCTCGCTGAGGCCCCCCGCTATCCCGCTGCTCTCTCCCTGGCGTGGACTCAAAGGGCACCGAGTCAAAGTGCTCATCGTCGCTGCCTCACCCTCGCAGATTTCGAAGTGAGCGATAACCTGGCGGGAAGTGAGGGAATGCTTTGTGCCAGCCGCGCCCCCTCCAGCCTGTTGAGCTCCCGGCTACTGAAGGGAACGTGCTGGTCTCCTCTAGGGGCCGCGCTGCTTTTTTTGTTGTGATAGGGAAGTGTGGGAGACGACTGTGAATATAGATTGGAAATGAAGATAGAAAGGAGAATATGGATGAGACTCGTCGCATTCTCCTTACTAGAGCCTGGGTTTGGGAGGGAGAGGTGGGGGACTGGGGTAAGTAAGTAAGGATAATAGACAGATAGTCAGACTGGGTGGCGGACAGAAACGCGCAAATGCAATAACGCTGTTAATCAAACACATGCACACAAACACACACAAACACACACACACACACACACACACACACACACACACACACACACACACACATTCCTGTGTACACACTGCACTGCCTTCTATCCTTCTCTCTCCCTCGTGTTTGAGAAAATAGTCCCTGAGCGGCGCGGTGGAAATAGTTCATCTGTTTGGTCTCAGGACTTCATAATTCCCATGAATACTTGCGCCTCCCCCTGCCCGTCTTGAGCCGGCCTGACTCTCTCAAATCTGGCTGAGGATAAAGCCGGGGTCGCCGGTCCGCACCAAAACGACAATGGCAGCCCAGCTCGCCCAGCCAATTTGTCAGCTATTAGTATTCCCTTCATTTGGCCTGAATAACGCCCGGGCCTGGCTGGGAAGGCAAAGTTTCCCAAGTCTAAATATGTCAGGTCGCGACAAAAGGGAGTTTAGCGGCACAAAAGCTGCTCGAGTCCATTGAAGGCCCGGCCCCCACGAGGAGTCCGACCAAGCCTTTGTGCCGTGGAGAGCCCCCGCGTCCCGACACCCTCGCGTCCACGACCTCCGCTAGCAGCTCTCCCGCTTGACTCAGCACCAGCGCCACGCCTTCCATCATGCAGCTCAAAATATTACTCACAGTCTGGCATCCACACCCTCATTTGTGGAGGCGGCAGTGGAGCACGAGGCGGTGGATTGCTGAGTGTCGTGGAGGGATCACAAGCCAAGGTCGACGGTTAGACTCCGAGTGTTGACAAGCCCTCACAAGTCTGCTCAGTGCGGTGGAAGATGTTATCAGTCAGAGGTGCCCCGGCCTGGCTGTCAGGTGGCCAGGTAGTGACAGCCCGCCCCTGGTAGTACTACTCTCCCTATCTCCCTTCCCCCCTCCCTCTCTCACTCTCTCTCCCTCCTTCCAATCCTCAGAAAGCGCCATTACGCCCTTACCGCGGCCTTACTGCGGTACATTGAGCTTGATGTAACCATTGCACAGCCAATATTCAACGTTCAGCTTAAAACTTATTTCTATATTTCTATATTTCCAGTTAGTTTTCATGTGAGGTT
This sequence comes from Callinectes sapidus, assembly GCA_020233015.1. Taxonomy (NCBI): domain Eukaryota; kingdom Metazoa; phylum Arthropoda; class Malacostraca; order Decapoda; family Portunidae; genus Callinectes; species Callinectes sapidus. The sequence goes on from CM035197.1 coordinate 7,299,380, forward strand.
ATGTGCACGTGTAATGTGCAATGAAGCACCGCAGGCGACATGGTGTTTTAGTCAGAAGTGGAATCACATGTTATTCTCAATCCCACTGTGTTTGCGTCTCCCTCCAGTCATGAATCCTCTAACTTAATGATGGTCTCGCTGCCGAACCTGACAAGTGATAAATTTCCATCTAACTAAAGAACTTTGAGAGAAAACTGTAAGTACAAGGAAAATGAGTAATATGTTATTGTTCATTGTTTCATAAATATACTTTTACACACACACACACACACACACACACACACACACACACACACACACACACACACACACAGCATTGGTCACCCCATGATAACTCTTGAAATAGCATTGAAATCTCGGCCTTGGACCCGCCCATGAATGGAGACTCTTTCACAACTCTCTCTGCTACTGACTCATGTTACGTGGGTGAGTGTTTGTGTGTTCCCACCTCTCTGTCACCGCTTGTGTTGTTGTTGGTGCTCTTGCTCTGTGGTCAGTCTCAAGCTTATTTACATCCTGCAGTTTAGTTGTTTTTTCTGTCAACGTACTTTTTTTTCATATCAGTCTCTAATTTGTGTTTCCTAATGGTGTAGTTCGTCTACCACGTTTTGAAATGAAAAGTTACATAGAAGAGGAAGAGGAAGACCAAGGGAGAAATATCTGGGTGATTTGATGAAGCTGAGAAGTGGTAGAGTGACGGCAGTTCAGTTTCTACAAGCTACACAAAACAGGAGTATTATTCAAAGGCTGCTGACTCTGGTAAATATGGGATAATGATAATAGTATAATGTATTTCTATATGAATATCATACTGGATTCTTCTCTTTTTTTGTAGATGTTTTAAATATTCTAACCTCTTGTTATCTGAATTACGTACGTGCGATATTTGTCACGTTTTGTAGCGCGCACTCAGTCCTTGGTGTTTATCATAATTCCTTGGGCGGCACGCAAACACACACACACACACACACACACACACACACACACACACACACACACACACACACACACACACACACACACACACACACACACAGCAACACCATGAAGTCCGTGTATATCAGGGAATGTCAGCTGTCGTAGATGGTGTGGCTGTGGTGGTGGTGATGAAATTGATCATAGTTGTGGTGTTTGTAAGATTGTTGTTGTTAGTAATGGCGATGGTGGTGGTGATGCGATGATTCAAAGTGATGTAATGGTCGTTGAAGTGTTAATAGTGATGGTTATGGCAGTGTTTAGATATCATCATGGTGATAATAAAGCGGTGATGGTAATGGCAATGGTGTACCTATGGTATATTATGCTGAAGGTGTACATATTTGTGTTGCTACTGAATTTAGTGGTACTGTTACCACTGTTATGGTTGTGATCAAAGAACTCCCTGCTTGCTTCTGTATTTTCTTCTTCCTATGACTTGAAATATTTGACGACGGAGGTTTCAAGACTTATTCTTTCATTTTTGACGACTGCTGCTGATTGTTTGGGATCTGGCAACTCGGTGGGCTCTCTTATAATATCGTTGCCTTGACCGCTGCCTCTTCTATATGAAAATGAAATGAAATCGAATGTAATCAAATGAATTTATGGTGGATTAATGGTGATAATAGCAGCAATGATGACGGTGATTGTGAAAGATGTTAATGGTGAGAAGTGGTAGTGATTGCAGAGATGATTGTGATAAAAGGGCAAAGTGGTATGTGGTGATGGTGGTGGAAGTAGTGATAATGGTGAAGATAGACGATAGTAGGGTGGTGAAGATGCTATGAAGAGTAAAGGCAGTTCAGAGAAATAGTAATCATGATGGTGGTGGCGGCAGCAGCTGTACAGGCAGAATAGTGATGGTGAAATTGGTGATGGTGGTGGTGGTGGAGGAAGGTGGAGGAGAGCCACGATGGAAGCCCCGCCCATCTGTGTGTAGGAGGGGCGGCCGCCAGCCACTCAGCGATGGTGCATAACAGCGACGTCTTGCCTCCTGGCGCCGCTCCCTCACCAGGCACTGCAGGGCTGTGTGTGTGTGTGTGTGTGTGTAGGCTCGCGCAGGTCGGGGCAAACAAATGTATTGATATCAAGTAACAGATCCCAGGCAAAGTATGTCGCCACTCACTCGCATCAACAACAACAACAGGAAGAACACAAAAGCTTTCTGAATCATTTGTGACACTGAGGCTTGGAAATTCAACAAAAATAATGTTGTTTACATTGGTAACACGATGGCATTACTCTTCAGCAATCATTGTATCAGAGTAATGTAAGTGTTCCTGAATTGAAATAAGTAAATCGGTGAATAGACATACATTGCAGACGCTAAAAAAATTAACTGGCTACTTTCTTAAGGATTCAGGATATATATATATATATATATATATATATATATATA
>CM035197.1:7320196-7333525 GCA_020233015.1 Callinectes sapidus
CCTCTCTCTCTCTCTCTCTCTCTCTCTCTCTCTCTCTCTCTCTCTCTCTCTCTCTCTCTCTCTCTCTCTCTCTCTCTCTCTCTCTCTCTCTCTCTCTCTCTCTCTCTCTCAAGGGTTATTCAAGGATACGGATACAAAAGAAAAACAAAGGAAGGTCTCGATCAAGAAGGAAAGGAAACTCAGGGTAACACGCGAGAGGAGGAGGAGGAGGAGGAGGAGGAGGAGAGAACAGAGAGAACAGGGTGAATAAAGAGATCTAGAAAGTATATAAGGCGAGAAGTAGGGGCGATACCGTGGAGGAGGAGAAATAGGACATGAGTAAGTGAAGACAAGACTCATAAAAAGAAAAAAAAGACGCTGAAATCAAAATAACAAACGTAGAAATGATAAAAAAAAAAAAAAAGGAAGAGAGGAAGGATATTAATGAAGTTGTAGATACTTATGAGTTTAGACAAGATAGACGCAGGAGGAGGAGGAGGAGGAGGAGGAGGAGGAGGAGGAGGAGGAGGAGGAGGAGGAGGAGGAGGACAACGCGAGAACACGGGACGCCACTCCACACAACCTGGACAGGAGTATTTCCCGACCCGCCGCCCCGCCATGGCCGCCGCAGACCCTTTTTCCGGCTGGTCGCTCCCTCATCGTCCACCAGACCAGGACACTCAGCAGCGCCTCGCATCACCACTCAGACTCCTACGCCCAATAACACTCTCACGAAATTCTTTAACTTGTCAATGTTCGTAGTCTTTCGTAATTGCGTGAAGTGGAAAGGTATCTGTATAGCGTAACGTATCGCCATCAACATCGTGGGAAGCGTTTGGTCTGCTGGTGTTTGTTTGTTTTGATTGACTTGTTTTGGTTTGTTTTTCTGGAGGTGAGACTTGATTCAATATTCTTAACCCCTTCAGTACCGGGACGCGTTTTTACATTTATCTTCTTTATTATTTGACGATTTTATAGAGTTTCAGAAATTTGTGAAGAGATTAAAACGGTCAAGACTCTGGCCATCAATCTTCTGACTTCCATAAACCCTTGTTAATGTCAATACAATCATTAAATCACGCACAAAACTAATGGTAAAAATGCGTCATAGTAGTGAAGGGTTTACTGTTCTTAAGCAGCGACAGTATAGCTTATCGTTTGGGACAATAAGTCTGCTGTTGTTTTGTTTTGTTTTTATTGTTCTTGTGTTACTTCGTGGTGATTGGGTACCGTCGAAACTTATTGTTGTATTCTTTATCATGAATCAGCGATGCTCTTAATCAGGAATAAAGTCATTGAACCACAAAAGTAGTGAATGGTTTCGGTTACATAGCATATTTGACTATATTTCCGTATATTTTTTTTACTAATTACATTATACCTCGTGTTTCTATTAGGCAGCGTAATTATCATAAACACCCTCATTATGGCAGGTAGATTCTCTGATGCTGGTGCTTTCATTGTGTTCTTTTGTGTTACTTCATATCACTTCAGAAATCTGCCCTTTATACTTCTTTTGTGTTGTTAATGTGTATTACTTCATATTACTTGGGATAGCCGTCCTTTGCTCCGGCTCTTCTCACTTTACAACACTGATACCTTACCGCTAAGTGCGCCGTGAAGATTCCCCCGCAATTCAGTGCCGAGTCCTGACCACAAATCCCTTTCTCTTTTTTACGCCCATCATCAAGAGGTTTCAGTTTCCCTTCATGTTAACCATCCACCTTAGCTTGGATTTCGATTTCACAGCAAATGGAGCACAGTGGATTGGCCACAACCCTGAAAATGTGTTGCGAATTATGCCTCCCTGTATGGCTTCACCTTTCAAGGATCATTTACATATATCCTATTATCGCCAGGGAAGAATCTAACTAGCTAAATAATACCAACATTTATCCGGTAATGTCTTTATCAAGTGAACTTCCTTTACTAAACCATTCAAATGCGAGTTTTTTTTATGGATAATTGAATTCCAGTTGGTTTCATTGCTTTAAAGATGTATTGAGTCTTATTTTACTCGTTTCTGTTAGTCTGCTGAAAGCTTATTATAGTCTATACCACACATTTCCTCGCTTGCCGTAAGTTCCATCAGGTTATTTATTTATTTTTTCCCTCGCACACATGCCAGCTATAAGATTAATAGAGAATAACCTTCACTACTTAATTGACACTGAGTTAGAGCATTCTACCATAGTGGAGTTTACACACACACACACACACACACACACACACACACACACACACACACACACACACATACACACACACACATACACACACCATGCATGTGTTCACGAAGAATTAAGATGTCGACCGTCTTACCCCAAAAAGCAAAACCATACCCTCTCTTCTCTGACCTTGTGGGAAATAATCAAAAAATGAATTGTTGTCGATAATTAGACTGCCGCGGCGAGGCTGGGGTGTGGGGGAGGGGAGGTGGGGAGGAGCTCAGACTTCAATAGACTTTGTATGGTGTATGAAGTTGTATGGCGGGCCGTCTGGGCTGCTATACCCTCCCCTTCCCTTCATATTCCCTCCCTCTTCTTCTACTTCTCCCCCTCCACCCACCTTCCCTTGTCCCCAGCTTTCCCAAAACATCCTTCACTCCTCCCCTCTCCTCCTACTACCAAGAACTCATCTTTCTCCCTCATACCCCCTCCTTCTCCCTCTCCCGAACCCCCCACCCTCTCTCTCTCTCTTGCTCTGTACTCCCCAGACCAAAAGGAAGCTATGAAGTTAAACGGGAACCACAAAGGTGTCTTCCATTGGACTTTTTACTTGACTAAGCCGAAAGGTACACTCGAGTCGCTTAGAGACCAAACAAGCTGGTGCGCTGCGGGACGGGTTCCTCGTCTGGCTGGCGGTGCCCCGAGGTGTGCTGGTGTGTTGGCCCGGCCTGGCTGAATGGAGCGAGCCTGCATACTTGTGTGTGTGTGTGTGTGTGTGTGTGTGTGTGTGTGTGTGTGTGTGTGCGTGCGAGAGAGAGAGAGAGAGAGAGAGAGAGAGAGAGAGAGAGAGAGAGAGAGAGAGAGAGAGAGAGAGAGAGAGAGAGACGAGAGAGAGAGAGAGAGAGAGAGAGAGAGAGAGAGAGAGAGAGAGAGAGAGAGAGAGATTTGAATTGAGTCTTCGTAGTAATGTCAGTGTGATTGTGACTGACGAAGCAAAAATAGGGTTGCATTCAGTTGCATCAGCCGTGGGAGTGTTTTCTGTTGAGGAGGATCTGAACCTGCTGTTGCTTCCGGCGCGGCAAGACGACCCTCCTTTCATGCGCACCGAGGTCTTCACTGATGGCCGTGTCAGCTGTCATCGTTGCGTCCTGCCCGGCAATGCCCTGCTCTGCCGTGCTGGAGAGGCTGCAGCGCTTAGGGGATGCGTGTTACCGTTGATACTGCCGCTGGTCGCTGGTATGTTTCCGGTTGTGAAGTTCCTTTCTTCGTGTTGTTGTTGCTGTTATTGTACTACTTCTTCTTCTTCTTCTTCTTCTTCTTCTTCTTCTTCTTCTTCTTCTTCTTCTTCTTCTTCTTCTTTTTCTTTTCCTTCTTCTTCTTCTCCTTCTTCTTCTTCTTCTTCTTCTTGTTTCACAGTTCCTCATTTCTTACTTTCCTCCCCTCCTGCGTCCTCGGCCTTGTGTTCCTGTGCTTGATACGGAGAGTAAGTTATAGCACCACACCACGGATACAGGCAATAGAATATAAGGCTTTAATGCTGTATCAGGCGTAAGATAGCTAGTATTACATGATTGCACTAGTTTTCGACAGCAGTCATAGCGTTTGATGATCATTGAAATTAAAATACACAATCCAGGCAGTTCGAATGTTCTTCTGTGGTGCGCCAGATATCTTCGTTAAACATCACCTAATCTAAGCTAATCACGGAATACTTTCGGCCACAACAAATATGAGAAGCAAACATCAGTGGAGATTCACAGTCCTTCACTCGGCCCACAAATCTACTACACTGCCACGCCATTACCTCCCATCACTTTAACTTTAATTTTAATCTGCAGTCGCCGCCAATGTCCACTCACCCCGATATTCCCAAACAGATTAAAGTCTATCAACACTGCTCTGGCTCCCCATCACTGGCCAGTCAGCTATGGGAGGCCTGGAAGGATTAAGACCCCTCCCTAGGCCTACCTGCATTGTACTGTGCGACAGAATTTAAAGTCAACAGGAAGTATATACGTACAGTTAAAGAAAAATATATATAATAATTGTGTGTGTGTGTGCGTGTGTGTGTGTGTGTGTGCAGGTGGCCAGGCGAATAATTATTACTGGTTTTACAAATACAGAATACAGAAGATTACTGTACTTGTGACCAAGACAGCACTATGATATATTAACACGATATGAGAAGCCATCTCTCATTCGGTGTACTGATATGAGCGATGTAGTACGTATGAGTAATGTGATTCCTTTGCGGTGACTGCAGTTCAGCTGGATAGAGGGAAGAATTGTTGCAACTACTGGATATATGAGAGAAATGCATCCATCGTTTCTGCAGTGTTTAGCGTCGTGGTGGTGTCATCACCTTGAGTTGCCTCGCGCGGGAGGTCTCCGGTGTGATGTTGGTATTTGTCACACACCGACGTCTGGCGCTCTGCCGCTTTTTCATCAGGCTTCTCTGCGTCATAGAATGTAAAGAAGTAAGTTGTTGTCACACAGCGGTGGGTTCACCTCAGCGGAAAGCAGGTGGACCAATGAGCTTCCAGCAACCCTCTAAGAAAACACGGCATTACCCGTAGCGTTAAATTAGCCGTTCCGTTCCTCCCTTGACTAAGCCTTAGAAGAGGGGCGGCCGCCGCTACGCCACCAGCGGTAGATGATGCAAAAACACGGATCTGACATATAATAACATTGCCATTATAGTGAGGCAGCAGTGCGCCCCTCGCGGTCACCAGTAGACAGAGTTGGGCGGCGCCGAGGGCAGTAGCAAGGCAGGGGTAGGGCAGGGGCTGTCTACAGTTCAGAGCGGCTCGATTGGCGGGCGCGTCCTGATGTAAACACAACCGGAATTATTATTAAAAGGAGTTGGTCTGGAAGGATGCCTTTGTTGAGCGTGACTGAAGGAAAGCCATTCATCCAGGAAATAATGACAGTTTTAGAGCATAATACTCCTCTCAGCGACTCTCCTCACTCTGAAGGGGACTTACAGACTCCTCTTTCTCTCTCTCGCTCTTTCACTCGCGCTCTCACTCTCTTTTTAATCTCTCCTTTTTTTCTAGTGATGTCCAGTCCGCTTGTCGGGTCCTCCTGACGAAACAAAAGGGTCGGCTGAATAAACATGGTCCTCTGAGGCTTTTGTGGAGCGAGAGAGGCCAGCGAGGGGGCGGGAGGCTCTTAAATAGGACACTCCGGCCTCTCCACTCCTCCTCCACACCCTCGCTCTCCTCGTCCTCATTTGTGTGATAGAACTGTATCCACCCCATGAGATAAGAACACACACACACACACACACACACACACACACACACACACACACACACACACACACACATGAACATACTATAACCTCCATGGGATCATTAAAATTAATTCAATGGCAATTATTCTGACAACATTAAATATTTTAATTGATAACACTTAAAGGAGCTTTTCACAATTAATGATGATGATGGCAATGATAACAATGACTGATGGTACTATTGATACTGCTAACAAAAATAATGATGATATAGGAGGAGGAGAAAGAAATCAATATGGTAGTCTAGAAATTAATATTGTTGTTGGTTAGAAATACTCTCAATTTTCGATTATTGATACAACAGTGATAACGGAATTAAACAGACTCCTTTGAAGCCCATGAACGATCGATATATGTACTCCTATATTTTTAATTTGGCTGTTTCTTTGCAAGGGTGTTGAGATACAAGAGGTTCAAATTGCAATACCAATGTATCGATGTTATTGTAAAATTATGAACTAGAATATGTCAGGGGAAAAAAAAGAGCAAAAAAAAAAAAAAGATGTTGCCTGAATTTTGCAGTTTGTGACATTTAAGGGTCAGTTCAGATGTGATTCCCAAATGTATTGCTTACCGAGACAGTCCCTCTGAGCAACACACGTGACGCTGGCTGTATATGTTATAAAGTTCAGTGAAAAGAACTCTTCATCAGTTACCGTCTAGTTTCCAGATTTTGCTGCCACCTCATTTTATTTAGAGGAATGAATAATCTTGTTTTCTCTCTGTTCTCTCCTGCGTTACAAATATTACCAAAGGATGACCAAAGCTGTAAGAGGGTTGACTACTTTTTTCATAATTTACAGCTCTAGATATTGGTCATTCGTGCAGGAAATCCTTCTAATTATATCTGCTTTTACCGGAACTTGATACATTTCCTTTTTTTTCATCCACTGAGATATTCCATGGGTATTTACAAGTTACCGGGGTATCATGCTACGTGAGGTAATTTTTATTTCCAAGGATTTCTTATTTTTCATACAAGGCTAAATGGAAAGTAACGTGTTATAAATATAAATCATTTTATTATTGTTTTTACTGAAATCATTCCAATTATAGCAGTCATATTACAGTAAATATATATTTCCTATCCATATTCTTAATCATACTCAAACAAATATTTTTAACAATATTTACATAAGTTTTCTTTTTATATTTTTACTGACGGGCTCTGTCATCAGCGGTCGTAATGTGTGGATCCTCGTGCACAGGAGACAGATGTGTGTGTGTGTGTGTGTGTGTGTGTGTGTGTGTGTGTGTGTGTGTGTGTGTATGAGTGAGTGAGTGAGAAACATTGAATGGAGCTCACACAACACACGCACCGCCAATACGACATGATCAGCCGCCAAGCGCCGCGTCTCTACGCAGGTCAGGCCTGGGCTACGTGTGCGTCACTAGTCTCTTTGGAGTGAGTCTGTGGCGCACTCACATCTTGAAGGCACCGCAGCGATAGCAATGTATAACACTCAACAACGAACAATTAAAGGATACATCTAAAGGTATTTACACGAATTCGTATAATGAATAATGTATTTACAAATGTAGTGATATTATAGAGAAAGCTATGTGAAAGTAAGGACACAGGGACTTTTATTTTTCGAGTGTACTTGGAACACTGCACCGTGGTAGGGCAGGGTGAGCCAGGGTGGATCAGGGTGGCGGTGGGCGTGTATCAGAAGTCTGCTGCTTTGAACATGTCGCAGATGATGCGCTCGATGGGGATGGAGCCAATGGTGCGCCTGAAGAACAGCTCCTCGATGGTGCGGGCGCCCACAGCCCTCAGCGACGGCAGCAAGAGAAGGAGCTTTCCGAACCTGTGGGGAAAAACACCAAGCTGTCAGTGTGGCTATAGGAGAAGCATCCACCTCTGAATAACACCGTTGGATTGTAGACGCAGGCAATTAATGTGAATTTTATATAGATACAGTAATAGTATGTTTTGTTATAATGTTTCAACAAAAAAAGTCATATTAAGTGATCATATTATATTGACCTACCTGAAGGGCTGCGTCGGATATGCAGTGGTGATGTACTTGTTGAGGGTGAGCTGCGCCTGGTCCTGCAGCGCTGCCACGGCCGGCAAGTCCCTCAGGCCGCGCGTCTCGCCGTCCCTGCCCTCCCACACTGCCAGGTCAAAGGAACAGAAACATGTTAGCGCGTTAGCATTTTGCCTTTACATTTTGAGCCAGTCATCTTGGCATAACATTGGTTAACAGTATTGTTATCCTTAGTAGTAGTAGTAGGAGGAGGAGGAGGAGGAGGACGAGTAGGAGTAGGAGTAGTGGTAGTAGTAGTAGTAGTAGTAGTAATAGTAGTAGTAGTAGCAGTAGCAGTAGTAGTAGTATTGCTGTTGCCTGTGCTGCTATTAGTTACTATGCTACTACTACTACTACTACTACTACTACTACTACTACTACTACTACTACTACTACTACTACTACTACTACTACTACTGCTACTAGTGCCGCTGCTGATGCTGATGCTGCTAACATGCCAACCATCACCAGCACCATCCCCTGCCTGCTAAGCCCTACAGTACATACCTGTCTTGAAGAGCACGATGGCCTTGAGACAAGCATACTCTGTGGGATCGACGCTCATTGCCTTGAACTTGGTGAGGATGTCCTGGAACAGCTTGATGTCCTGCAGGATAGGAAGGAGGCGCTCTGAGGGCTCCCCGCCTAGGCCTGAAAAAGACAGTAGGGGCCCAGCCTCCACCGGCAGGAGGAACTGGGCAGCCGAGAGGACAAATAGTTCCCTCCAGCCCTCCTCCAGTAGGCACAGCTGTGGGCAAGAGTGAGGAAAGTGTTGTTAATTCCCGTGTCCTTGAGTGGATAGTGGATGAAGTTCATGCAGATAATAATGGAGGAGCAACGGTTCTTAATCTTAAAGTGCTCTGAGTGAAAACTAGTAAATTTGACTTTCTTGGATGCAGAGAAGACAAGAAATATTAGAAAAATTTTCTGGAATTTTGAACAATAAGCGGCTGAATTTTCCCTTCCACTGACATTTTATTCGAGGCCCTCACCTGGTCTCTGAAGGGCAGGGCAGTGTAGGCAGGCAGGTGCTTGGCCCAGCGGACGTTCATGAAGAGCAGACGAGCAGCGGTCTCACACACACTATCGGGCGAAGTGACAATCGGCAAGGCCAGTTCGTGCGGGTACTGTGGACACGAGACGAAGGTTGACAGAAAAGGAAGGAGTAGTTCAAAGGGGGCAAAAAAAAGTTTTCGGAAATGATAATTCATTAAAGAGCGTAGATTTGTAGCGAAATTACTAGGATGAGTTAGAGATACTTAATAAGTTGAAGAGAAAGGTGTTTGGAAAAATTTGAGGCAACAGACTGGATTGCTATATACGTAGAATTGAAATGAAAGAATGACATGACAGTTACATGAGTATCATAGTAATAACACAAGTAATCGTAATGAAGTCACTTTCATGAACTCCCCCCCTCCCACACACACACACACACACACACACACACCTTAGGAGTTGGCGCCAGTAGTGTACTAGCTCTGGAGGTGAGGAGATGCATGCGGTCCAGCACTTCGGGAGGGGGCCGCGGCGGCAGGTCGGCCACGGCAGTACTGGGGTGGGGGCGCGGCGGAAGGGGCATTTTCAGGTCTAAAGTTGACGGCAGAGGCGCTGTCAGGGGAGGGAGGTGCGGAGGGGGAAATGGAAGACTTAGAGATGTACTGACGGCGAGAGTGGGGAGAGAGGGAAGGTGGGGGACGCTGGTTGGGGGAGAGCGAGTGGTGTTGACAGGATGGGGCGGAGTGTTGGGGCTGCGGGGGCGAGGTGGGGGTCTCGTGGGCGCCTCTGGGCTGGGATCTTTGAAGTAGAGGGCCATCTGGCGGCGGAGCGTGGAGTTGCGAGGTCCTCGTTCATGTTGGACGGCTGTGGATATAAACAAAATAAAAAAGAAAATTAGTAAAGCAATCTTTGAAAGGAAAATCATTGTGCGTTCACGTGAAATAAAAGATAATTATGAAATCACGTCGTTAGATAACATAACTCCTCCCGTGGCGGCTCTGTTCCAACCAACACTTGTACTACTGAATCTAATCGAGTCGATCAATGCACAACCGCTTATGCGATTTTTTCCCTGTTGCATCTTTCTTTGCCTTTCCTTCAATTCTTTCTGGTAAGTGTCTTGACGCTTTTATTTTCTACCCGCTGGCGTCGCGTTTTGCCGTTACCGCTGCTTTCACATTTGGATTCATACACGCTGGTTGGCATTCATCCCCCACCTTTGCCCTGCCTAGACTCCATTTTCTATTCCTCAGTCTCCCTCCTCGTCTGTGGAGGTTCAACGCTAGAATATTTTCAGAACCATTCCACAGCACCACGATCTTTTTGAGTGCTTCTTCGCATCCACTGTTCCTTGTTGCACCTTCCCGCCTTGAATGAGATTCAGTCAGTGATAGGAGGTGTCATCATATTCTATGTCTTTCCAGTGACACGTGCGCTACCTTTCCTCTCCTTCAGGTTCATCCTCTCTCTCCTTGTAGCTCTGTAAGGCAAATTTTGCAGTACACACACACAGAGAGAGAGAGAGAGAGAGAGAGAGAGAGAGAGAGAGAGAGAGAGAGAGAGAGAGAAAGATGGGGGAGAAGGGCGGGCGCCTGTTGTGACGGGTGAGCAGTGACCCCACCCTTCTCTCTCTTCCCTCCTCGTCTCCCTCTCCCCACAACCCAAAAAGCCATGAGCAGAGCTTTTGAAAATAATCTTGAAATCTCCCTATTCTTCTCGGCACTCTGGGAACCTGCGAGTCGTGTGGGGGGCGTGTGAACGTGACGAAGACGGGAGGTGGTGGAGGCGTGACGGTGACAGCGGTGGCGAATGGACTGGCCTGGCTGGTACCATGACTCCGGCCAACACACTGGGCTCTGAATATCACGTTTAATAATGCTGCAACTCACGAGGAGAGAGGAATGCACTGACATGTTGAAAAAGGGATAGGGGGAGTTGTGATGGTCCTCCTAAACGGTTGATGGAGAGTATTCAGTTGACGGTGTATTGGGCACGACACGGGAAGCGACGCCAAGGCCACGTCAGACCCAGGCGGGCAAGGTTACGGTGCGTTACTCGTCTTTGTGCCGCGTACTTACAGGCAGCTTTCTATAGGGACAAGACTTGGCTGAGCCTCGGCCAGCCACATATGGGAGGAGAAGAGCGCACCGGAGCTGTTCTCTCACAACACTGGGCAGGCTGGCGTTGCTGTCCAGGCTCCCTCAAGTGGGTGTGGACAGCGTGTATTCTGTCTGCTTTTCCCTCTCTTTCTTCTTTCCCTCCTATTTTCTTGCCTCTCCAGTTACTCTTGGCTGATAGTGGCGGCATCCCGTAACATGACCCGGATCCAGGACCCGCTGCCACTTACGGCCTTTTATGGAGCTGTCACGGGGGCGGGGTAACCAACGAGCTCCAGCCTCGCCGCCGCCACACCGACCCAGTAACGGGAGGATCAAAGAGAGCAAAGTTTTCGTATGCATGAAACTATACGAATTTTCAATGGGATACAATTACACGGCCGCCAGTGCTTCCCTGAGGCTGCCGCGGGTGAGGACAGCCCGGAGCTTCTCGCCGCCCCCCGCAGCGCGTCGGGGTAATTGCGGGGTGGCGGCGGCGGACGGGGGGTGAGGGAGGCTGCTCTCTTCAACGGTCGCTGTGCAGGGCAGGCCAATGGGGTGTTAAGGATGAGGCCAGAGAGAGAGAGAGAGAGAGAGAGAGAGAGAGAGAGAGAGAGAGAGAGAGAGAGAGAGAGAGAGAGAGAGAGAGAGAGAGAGAGAGAGAATATATATAGACCACAATTAATATAACTGATAGCTGCCTAGGAACTAAACACATACATCCCCAAGTACTTTTCATAAGAATCACTTAATCATTTGATTAAGAACACTTTCCATTATTGTTTCAAGACTATCATATATATTTTTCTTCTTTTTCAGACTGAGTCACTGGCTGAAGGATCCCTTGGCTAAAGGTATGTACGATTATCGCTAGTTTTGTTATCTTGTGTGTCACGTCAGGGTATACCAGAAGAGACAAAGCTGAAGAAAGAGGTCATAGAGAAAGATGCGGAATAAGGAGAAAAATAAGTACACGCTAATATATATTTTGAGAGCAGATTCTCAAAAAAAAAAAAGCTGTGATCATAGAGAGAGAGAGACGGGGGAGGGGGGAGATTCACTTAATAGTATAAAGTTAAGAATGACCAAATACCAAAACATTCATGTACACCTTGAAATACTACACACATATACGTAATTGAAATTAGAAAAGAAGAAAAATCTGAAATTCGAACAAGATCTGAGATTGAAGCGAAACGAGTGAGATATTCAGGAGCACCAAGAACTAACAAGGGAGAGAATTTCAAGAGAGGAGAGAAGGGGAGGGGAAAAAAAGCACTGTGAGCAGATCTGAGTAGCAAAAAGAAAACAAGAGGGGGCTTAGTCAGATCCTAGCAAACTCGGCAAGGGTTAGCTGGTTGGCTGGCTGGCTGGCTGGTGAGGCTGGCTGGGAAAGCGGCGGTAAAAGGCAGAGACGAGAAGACAGACACGTGCAGAAGGTGGCTGAACTAACACTCCTTCCTCGACGAGTGTTCTCTCTCTCTCTCTCTCTCTCTCTCTCTCTCTCTCTCTCTCTCTCTCTCTCTCTCTCTCTGTCTCTCGGCAGTAAGGAAAGTGAAGTTGATACTGATTAATTCAACATTGGTGTAACTGGAAAAAAAAAATTTATGATTCCTTGGCTTTTTCGATTTTCCTTTTGTTTTTTTGTGGCATGAAATAGAGGGAATATATGAATAGATTCGTGTGTGTGTGTGTGTGTGTGTGTGTGTGTGTGTGTGTGTGTGTGTGTGTGTGTGTGTGTGTGTGCGTGTGCGTGTGTCCCTTTGTCACGTAAGTCAACAACCACCAGGGCCGTAATTCGTTTTTCTATCCGCCAAACCCCCGCCTCCTTCACATTACCATAACGTCCCTCATCACCACACTAACACTAACCATCTCTCCTCTTCATTCCCTGCTTATAACCCTTCCGCCTGTCATACCACTCACTGCAATCCCTCATTCTTTCACACTTCACCCCCTAATCCTCAGCATTATCTCCGACTTCCCTCACTTCCCCTCACCCTCGGTCGTCCCCTCACTTACCGTCCTTGTTCATGCCGGCCTGCATACACTTGGAGAGGCGACAGGAACGGCACTGGTTGCGGTGGGTCTTGTCCACCACACAGCCGCCCTCCGCCTTGTTCTTGCACACGTACTGCCGCTGTCTCCTGATGGACCTCTGGCGGGGCAAGGGAAACCACGGCACGTTAGGGACATCAATAGAGAGAGACTGTGCAGTTACGGGCACATTAATTGCCACAAAAATACTGAGAACACTGAAGAATATGAACATAAAGATAAATAGACGCATTTATTTAAGACCATAAAGTTCGATAATCATTTACTTCGTGTGTTGATTCACTTTGGCGTGCATGAAGCAAAGAGTGAATAGGGTGAGAATGTGATCAATCAGGACTTGAGCTCACCTTGAAGAAACCAGCGCACCCATCACAGGCGAAGATGCCGTAATGCTTCCCCGAGGAGTGGTCCTGACACACCTTGCAAGGGATGTCATACAGGATACGGCCTAGGGAGGGAGAGTAAAGAGGGAAGGGTGAGGATACGCCACGGCAGGGCAGGGATCGTAGAAGTGTTATATGATAAACAATCCGTTCATCATCGCCATAAGGACAGTGGTGATGAAGGTTGATATCTGATCTAGTGAGGAAATATGTACGCCATAAGTATTGTGTGTGTGTGTGTGTGTGTGTGTGTGTGTGTGTGTGTGTGTGTGTGTGTGTGTGTGTGTGTGTGTGTGTGTGTGTGTGCGTGTGTGTGTG
>CM035197.1:7339522-7347022 GCA_020233015.1 Callinectes sapidus
GATTAGTTGTATCCCAATGAGAATATTAGAAAGATCAGAAGTGAGACATTCTGTGGCCTCACATTTTTATTGATTCATGCAAAGAAACACTTTTATTGATTCATTTAAGTATATTACATTGAAGACTTTGCTATTTTTTCTCTTTTAAGTAAGAAATTTTGAAAGAACTTTCTTGATTTTGATATTTTTGCTCTTTTCATTTAAGGATCTTAGAAATCAGGAATTACGGGTAGCCATGGTTCACTGTGAATAGTTTTGAGAGAAAGGTGTGTTCATTATTTTGTGGAAGGAGTTATCAAGAGGACAGGTTTTGACACGTTCATTATTTTGTGGAAGGAGTTATCAAGAGGACAGGTTTTGACACGAAGGGAAACATTTCTGGACGTCACATCTCAGGCCCGAAGCAAGTTACAGCGTCCATCACCTGCCGCAATGAGACCACTGAGAGTAATTACCGTTTCGCAGGTTATTACTGAAGGTGTTGTTGTCGTTCTTTTTGCCAGAAGTGATTGCTTCTGTAGTAGGAGGACAGATCAAGAGATTTAAAAAAAACTCTAATGTATGGCAATTCTTTTAACATATTTCACTTTTTTCTTATGTTTTATATGTGTTTTATTTTGATATCTTACTAAGCATACACAGTCTTATACACGTTAACTCGAATCACTAACCTGTCATGCACGATTGAATATAATTTCATCACTAAACTTAACTTAGCATAGTAACACAAGTGCAAAATGACCAAACTCTCTCAGTGCCGCGTGAAGGGGAAGGTGACACGCACAGGCAAGAGGAGCCAACCAAGCCTGTCCCCAGCTGAAGCAAATGCTACTCTTCAGCCTCGTGATTATAGTGTTTACATGACAACTAATCACAATTCAATAATTACAGGACACAGCTCGAAGCTCTTTGTGTCATCAAAATGACCAGATTTTATTTACTAACATCCCAACAAAATAATCAACTATTTACAGGAAACGATGGTAGCTACTCTTACTACTACTACTACTACTACTACTACTACTACTACTACTACTACTACTACTACTACTACTACTACTACTACTACTGCTGCTGCTGCTGCTGCTGCTGCTACTTCAATCTCACAGTAAACCTAAGAAATAACGAACCAATGGGTAAAAGGGCAGGTCTCCACTGCCGAAAATCCACCATTACAATAAATGAGTCCTCTTTGTGACTTCAGCATACAAGGTGGTCCACTCGGTAATGAACGTTCAAGTAGTGGAAACTGAGTGACGGGAGCGAGGAAGGATACACAAAGAGCCGTGGCTTATCACTTGCCGTATTCACAAACGCTTTCCTCTCTCACTATGGCAAAGTTCCAAGGCTACGCAGATGACTAGTTTGGTTTTCAAGAGTATTTTTCCAGTTTATAATGCAGAAATCTTGTCATTCTGCCTCTAGAACCGTAGAAATACCTTTAAAAATTCGTGTACATTTAAATGAAGCCTTTGGAAAGCATAGAATTGTTTGAGGATATGAGTCTTACTATCTATAGGCACCGCCACCTCCCTCACCCTTCATCCCTCTCGCTAACATTATCTGAGTTCTTCAGTTAAAATTCAGTATTTTTGTGTGTCCCATATAGCGAACCTACGTTGTTGTTGTTGTTGTTTTTTTAATGATCTAAAGCTTACGAGTTTTGTTCGGTAGATTGGGAAGGTTGGTTGCATTCGTATATTAAGCTTAGTCATATCAAGTGTTTTGTGTGTGTTACTCTTAAAACTCCTTGTTATGGATCCAAAGAGAAACATTAGGATACCTCTCTCTCTCTCTCTCTCTCTCTCTCTCTCTCTCTCTCTCTCTCTCTCTCTCTCTCTCTCTCTCTCTCTCTCTCTCTCTCTCTCTGATACACACACAGAAAGGCAGGTTTGTTTGTTAACACAATGGTGCTGCAATAACGGAAACATTATGACACACTGACTCGTAATACATTCACTAATCTTTTCACATTAGGGCCTTCAGTCCTGAGCCTCGTTAGCTTGACTTGACTTGCATGCAGGGAAGATAAACTCTTTCTGAAGTGAAGATTCGAAGTAGGGGGCTTGCTTCCACTGCACCTCCCTTTCGCCAGGTTCCTTGACCCTCAAACTCACAGTGTTCACGTTGTAGTGCACGCGACGCAGAACGTTTTCGATGCTCTCTTGGCTACCGTGGTCACGCAGTTGGTCCACTAAAGTGTCCACATAGAGAGAACCTGCAGGCAATGATGTTGAAGTTAGCCACAAGGTTTATTTGTAACATCACCATTTGTCTCCATGATTCCAAATCAAGGCGAAAGACTTCTTTCAACCTCTTCTAATCATTCTTCCGTGCTGCTCTCTTTGCAAGCTATTCTACTTGTAGTTATAGAGTGATACTGTCCAGGGGGAATTAAAAACATATTAAAAAGAAAGCCCGTCCAAGTTCCTTGTCCCCGTACAATCATGAGCGTTAATTGAAATTAGATGACTAGGATCATGTAGCCTTCATTTTGAAAAAGTTCAGATCATAGGAAGTGGAAATACAGAAGTAGGCAGGGAGTTCCAGAGTTTACCAGAGGAGGGGATGAATAATTGAAAATACTGGTTAACTCGGGCATTAGAGAGAGATAGGCAGAATATTGGTCAGAGAATGAAGAAAGTCAAGTGTAGCGAGGCCATGGGAAGAGAAGAGGAATTCAGTTAGCAATTTAACTGATTGTAAAGTTCATTTATAATATCGTCATCATTATTTTTAGTCTATGATAAAAAAAGCAAGACATTGGACTTCCTTCAGCTGCCTCTAGTCATCCTACGGTGCTGCCTTCTGTGCAAACTATTCTAGTTTTAATTATAGATTTCATGGTAAGTTTATTTTGCATTATCGCCATCATCACTATCAGTTTCTGATTCAAACTCCATGATGAAGGTCATCCCCAAACACTATTCATTCATCTATCTGGTCTGTTCTTTTTTTTAAGCTAAACCAGGAACACTACTTAACCGAGGTGAATATACGTACAGGTCTGCGTATTCCAATGAACAGAAGAGGACATTATATTCTATCAAGAAGTGTCATTTTTGCTTCTGAGATTTGTCAGTATATACATTACATGGTTTCTCAGCCTAACTCACCCGTCTCGTCGCGTGCCGCCGGCTGGTACCACATAGTTGCATAGGAGATGAGCGTGTCAGCAAAGCAGTTGATGTTTGACACATCGGTGTAGTCAGCATATTTCTCCTGCCACCCTGTGCTTGCCGGTGCCTTCCATCCCACGGTGTCCATTTGTGTTGAGCGAGACTTCAGCTCCTGTGTCGAGGCTGAACAGAAAATGCAGCAAATGAATAGAAAAGTCAGATTAAAGTTATAAAATTCATATCCTCCTTTGTGATGAAAAACTCTTCCCGATTAATAACGATCAAGACCATTTGCTGAGATGGACGTTGAAAGCCTACCGTACTGAGTGCATAGTGTTCCAAACCTTCTATTAAAACAATTACAAACCCATCGCCAAACGAAGGGAATAAAAGATATATAAAATGACAACACTTACAGGAAGAAAATCTCTTGCGATTATCCTTGACGGCACAGGCTTGGATGAAGAACAGTTTAGGCTTCTTTAAGAACCACTCGATCTCCATGAATGGTTCAATCAGGTCAAGGCGGCGATGGATCTGTCCTTCCTTTACGATCAGGTACGTCTTGTTGCCGTGACCCATGAACCACACCACCAGGCTAACCCAACGCCGAACACCGAGAAGCAAATAGAAGTTAATTGTGTTACCACGTTGCAACAGGGATGATATATACTCTGAACCTTGGTTAATGTTAACTCTACCAACGGCAAAATACAGTGAGGCAAAGGAAAACTATCCACCTCAAGACTATGAGCGATGCATCTCAGCCACAGGAATTAGGATGAAGGAGAAGAAAAGGAATATGGACATGAAAAAAGAGAAAAGTTTGGTGTGGAAAGGAAGATAAAGGAGGAATGTAAGAAAAATAAGTGAGTGGCAAAGTAGGAGACTAAAGGAAAAGCTATGTATGAAGGGAAGGAAACCTCTCTCTCTCTCTCACCTGTCGTAGAATTTGTTCCTGGCAGCCTTTAGTTTGCTGATGATGGACTTGATCTGCTCTGCGGTGGGGTCGACCTTTACGAACACGTCGTACATAAACTTTTTCTCGAACAGATCACGCACCCGGTTCTCTCTTTGTTCACCTGTCGTAGAATTGTTCCTGGCAGCCTTTAGTTTGCTGATGATGGACTTGATCTGCTCTGCGGTGGGGTCGACCTTTACGAACACGTCGTACATAAACTTTTTCTCGAACAGATCACGCACCCGGTTCATGTCTTTGTTGGCGCCGACGCGGTTCTCATTCATGTGGAAGATGAGACAGAGGCCCGGCGGATGCGAGGCAATAGGATACCTGCAGGAAGCAAAAAGGAGTTGTAACACCAGGAAAGGAAACCAACGACAGTAGAAAGAAACATACAGACATGGTATGATCGTGAAAAGTAAAGATAAGGAACGTGATGAAAGAGCCTTTACATCGCCTGCTAAAGGAAGGATATCGAAGGGAAGACGAGAGAGTTGCAGTCATGAAACGTAATGGTGAAATGGAACCACATAAGTACAGGACATATAACCGGGCACTGGAATGCTGTAAGAGTAGAAACCTCTTGATATTTTGGAATTAGTAAAGGGAGAAGAAGGGCATGATAGATTCTCCCTTACGAGGAAAATGAAGACGAGGTCACACAGGTGTTTGTAAAAAGAAAGGCAATAGGAAACATGTGGCTGTCGTACGTAATATGAATAAAGATCACAGAGACTTACTACCTTACTGTGCAGATCTTTTTTTATTAAATGAAGCAATTTACGATTACATTTAGTTATTTAAATACTCGCTGATTGGTGCGTGCTAATGCTGGAGAACAAGGGGTCAACGTCGATCTCACGAACACCACGACACAAGATGTTTGTTGAAAATCTGTAAGTGAACAACAATATGAACTAAACAAAGGAATAAAATCGCTTGTGAAAATTTCGCTTCCTTTACACTAGAAAGGCGGAATTGAGAAATACTTGTGAATCAGTCACAGGAGAAAGACAAACTAAAATCATTTCCTGTAGTGTTGAAGTTATTGTAAAGCGAGAGACACGGTAGAGAAACACTTATTTCAGTAGTGACTGATAAGAGAGGCGTTGTGTACAGAGCATTGTAAGATTAGACATTGTACACAGACCATAATCAGAGATACAATGCAAGATTAGACACAGTGCAGGAATAGACACACAGTACAAGAATAGATTCACAGTACAGGACTAGATTCACAGTACAAGACTAAACACAGTATCGCATTAGACACAGTACAAGAGTAGATTCACAGTACAGGACTAGATTCACAGTACAGAGCCAAACACAGTACAGGACTAGATTCACAGTACAGAGCCAAACACAGTACAGGACTAGATTCACAGTACAGAGCCAAACACAGTACAGGACTAGATTCACAGTGAAGGGTTATACAAAATACCTGTTGAGCATCTGAAGGGCTCGGTCGACGTGGATGCAGTCCTTTTTGTCTTTCACAAGGATCTTCTTCAGCTGTTTCAGGAGGAAGTAGAGTTTGTGCGTATAGAGGCGGTTCATCACTTCTTCCTCATAAGTGTGAGGATAAAGTAGTAGAAAGCCACGTCCTTAAGGCCATTCACGTTCTGCAGAGCCTCAGGAGACACGCACGGTTGTGACAAGAAGTCCTTCATGGCGTCGTCTTCCTCCACTGCCTTGTTCTGTGAGAGTATCATATATATCTGGTACACTTCCAGAGCAGAAAGGCTGTTGCACACCTTCATCAGGATCTTGTTTTCGGCGTATACGAAAAATGTCTTTTTCTTGCTGCCTTCTGCTTTCCTAAAGGGAATTTTCTTGCTAGTCACGATCCTGTCAAATCGTTCCTTGATTTCTTTTGGTACTTGGTATTTCAGTCTCTCGAAGATTTCCGTAAACTCCAACACGTCCTCCTCGTTGCTGCTCAGTAGGTCCTCTTCATCTGAAAAGTTGCTCTCGAGGGTGCTTAGATTGTTGCCATGTTGTATTTCCAACGTAGATGACTTCAGCAGTCTCAACTGTAGCTCTCGTCTCACGGGGGTGATGCTCTGGCTGCGTAGCGCCGCCTGTCGTGACGCTGTGTTAGTGTAGGAGGCAGTACAGGCGCGTGGCCGTCACATTATGGTGTGACGCCACCAGTGCTCGTCAAGTCATTTGGCTGGTGGGAAGTTAGATGCACAGGTGGCTAGCTACAGAGAATATTACAATAGAGTTGCAAAATGTTCACTACACCAAGCCTTGCTCATGTTCCCAGAAGCTATTTGCAGTACTTATATTAGACGTTATATTTTCTTTCTTTCATTACACGTCTCAACCCGTCCCAGCCGGTCCAATCTCGTTCTTACCTGTCCCAGTCAACCCCAGCCCACTCCAGATAACAGTTCAGCTTACCTACCTCAAATTTGGCCATGAGTCTCTGGATAGGTTCTGAGGAGCCTTCACTGCTTACTTCCCCAGTGCGTGGGACGTAGCCCATGCCCAAGCCACCCCCGTCTGTGTAGGTGGGCGTTGAAGCAACCTCCATGTCATCCCCCTCCATCTGTGTACGTAGGAACCACTCAAGTCAGTTTCACCTTGTTAGTCTTATTCATCCTCACATAAACGTTATAATAAGTAATAAGACGTTTATGTTTGAAGATGCGTTCAAATTTTTTAGAAATATATGATTAATAAAAAATTTCTCCATCCCTTTCACTCTCTCTTCTCTCTGTTTCCCACACTCCATCCGCAGATAGACCATTAATACGAGAGGAAATTCATGGACGGACAGAAAGTTTTGAATTAGACAAACTACTGTACAACTCAGACAAGGAGAAACTTGCAAAACTGGAGCAAAGATCACAGACATTTTCAACAAACCATATACGCTCTCTCTCTCTCTCTCTCTCTCTCTCTCTCTCTCTCTCTCTCTCTCTCTCTCTCTCTCTCTCTCTCTCTCTCTCTCTCTCTCTCTCTCTTTATTATAATATTACGTAACCATTGATGTTCGACACTTCCCAAAACTTATTTTCACTAATTCAACTCCTTTTTACGCCCCACTCTCTTTATCCACTGCCTCAAAATCCAGTGTCCGTAATATAAGCACATTTAACTCCGCCAATAATGCTCTGTATGTTGCTTTTCTGTGGCTCGTTTTAAAAGTGTTCTTAAAGTAGGAAATCTTAATCAGGTTTTCATTGTGATTATATACTTAAGAGTCATATTTCTTCCAGCGTTGTTTGCTCTTGAATTTGTTTTCATTTGTTTTCTATTCATTTTTTTTTTTTCTGCTTTTTTCGCCATTATAAGGCAAATGTGTCGTCTATACTGTTGTGAATTCAGTGGGGAAAAATGGCTGGTTTCTACCTGTTCATTTTTTTCATAGCTTTTGTTTTGCTTTGTCTATTGCTTGTTGTGTCTAAAAAA
>CM035197.1:7349522-7399360 GCA_020233015.1 Callinectes sapidus
TGTTTTCCACCGTAGTTTGGTATTCCCTGACTTTAATCTATTTTCAACTATCCCGTCTCCAGCGTCACCTCCCCTTGGAGACACACTTCTGTCTGCTGTTAACAAATAGCGGGATAATCTATGAGAGAAAGACTTTTATTGCCGTTTATTGGGGAAATAACAAAAAATAACAAATATTATGATTATTACACAATAATCGTCACTCATTCCTGTGTTGCAAATCCTTTCAAGATTTTGAAGCACATTAAGAGTGTGTAAAGGTAATTGATATGAACCGTTAACAAACATACAAGAACTTAAGTGAATTTGATGCTCAGTAAGTGAAAATATGTACTCTGTTCTTCAACATTTACCACACCTTTCCCGATTTGTACATAATATTGAATTTTACAATAAGATTTTGATAAACATATTATTCTGACCTACACTTCACGGTCGTTTGTTGCCAGGATTCTGAATGCTTTTCATAGAGCGTGAGATGTTTTACGGCATTAACTTTTCAAAGTCTACTGTATCCAGATTAAGGCCAGCGCACTGGTAAATTGGTGTTGATGCCAGGGAGACGGATGTACACAGGCCGGACAAGAGGCAACCCAAGGAACGTCCCCCACGGCACACCAGTCCCTGTGCCCCTGTGCATCCTTGGGAAGCTGCAACACGGATACCTACTTCTTTTCCACACTCTCTGGCAAAGATATGACCGCCTTGAAGGGAGCCTTGACACGTGACGGGAGCCCAGGCATCTTTGGGGGCAGAACAGCGCAGGTCGGCGTGTTGACGGCGGCAATCAACGTGCAACTGGGCACCGCGTTCAGCTGGCACTAATAGCGTTGGGAGGGAGGAATACACAGACATGTAGCTCGTCTTACTTTCTCCCGTGAGTTCCTGTTGGTAACGAATAACTAAGCTACAGTTATTACCCGACAGTAGAGGCTTGAGCAGATCTTTTGTTACTAACAGTTCTTGATAAAAGCGTCTACTAATGTCCTTAGCAGTGAGATCGTATTGAAGCAAGGGAAGCCAGCCATCAGAATTCCCAAGGAGCCTCACTCCTGCCGCCACAGAATTTACCGCCACCTTTGCCGCTACTACATACGATCCTCCCCACCAGCGCTTCTTGCCGCTAAGAAGCCAGTGCGAGGCCTTGACTATTGATTCCATAGGAGCTAACATTGGTTGTTTTTGCAAAAATTTGCCTGGGACGTCGTCATGAGCGCGGTATATAAAGCTGATCAATTCCGACTGCTTGGTGCGCGTGGTTTCACACGACTGTGTCGGATACGGAAGAATCCACACTGCAGATATAAGACGATCGACGGCTTCCACAAGGAAGCAGCTTTCTGCGTCTCCCAGCAGGACCACAGGGGAGGAGGAAAGCACCAGGTGGCTCTGCACTCGCCACGCCAGCTCACTCATGTTGGTGGTGTGGTAATAATGTAGCACCTGTAAATACACATACACTGTCAACACACACACACACCTTTCATTTCAATAATTTCTGCATATTCACTGGAAAAAAAATTTTGGAAAGTTAATATTCAACCTTTTGACTCTTATTTTTCTCAACATTTGCTACTTTGCTTCACTTACCATAGAAACACAAAACAAGGGATTGATTTAGAGATTTGTAAAAGATATGAAATTGATGACAATTATTGATGGACTCAGTGACCATCAGGTAGGCTGACTTATATCTTAATAGATTACCTTTGCAGGACGGATACCAGAGAGGTGCAGGCGGTGCAGGAATGCATCAGTGTGGAAGGACGCCTTGCTCACCACGAGAGGATGCACCACCTGCACTGTTAAAAGGAAGTCAGCCACTGCTGATGCTAACATATTAGCAGACGGCTGTACCGTTGCTACATTCTTCGCAATCTCCAGGTAAGGAGAAGTAGCAGTGGGCGACACAAAGCGCGTTCCTGACAGACAAAAATTTAATTAATTAAACGGATTCTATCTTACCTGTAACACACGCGCACACACACACACATACACACACGCGCGCGCGCACACACACACGCACCTGGTGCTCTTGTCCGCGCCCACAGAGCTACCGTCATAACCTCTTCGTCCGTCAACAAGCCAAAGTAGTGCGTGACGCCGTGCACCTCATAGAAGTGTTCTGCCAGCGATCTGCCCCAAGAGAAATTTGCTGTTGGGCGATTCCCTTCAATAAAAGAATATGCCATTGTCACTGGTACAGATATAACATGTGAAAGATTGCAGATTTAGGAGAAAAAAAAATTTCTTGCGATTCTAAGATCTAACCTCGTGATTTCTGGTTCGCACTGTGTGTCCCTGACTAGGATGGAGCTGGGGATAAACTGGGACACATTGCCGACACGCTCCTCTGACTGTTCCATTACAGACTTGAGGCGTCGGCCCAGCCTGCGGACACCACCACCTGAGCATCACTAATTGGTAAAGGAACCCTTAAAACACATTTTCATGTCCTTCTATTCGCCACATAAAGCGAATTGTAGCCCAAAACAACACCATACCGCATGCCAAGACTTCCAACGTGTCCTCGCAGCGGCAGGAGGAAGGCCACAGCATTGGGGTCTGTTGGATCTTCTCCCACGCTTTCCAGAAGACCTTTCAACTCATCTGAAGTTCCCAAGGAGTCGTCAGTTTCTTCCACGACCACTCCGTCGATCTGGACTTCTTCTAGTTCCAGCACAACATCATTAGCATAAACCTGGAAAATGTTTAAATTCGTTACTTTTTTTCTTGTTTTTTTTTCTATATTTCTATCTGTTTGGTGCATGTGCGCGTGTGTGTGCGCGCGCGCGCACGACAAGTAGGACCTTTATTTTCTATTCATTCATTTTCCTCTCTTTCTCCTCAGCAACATCTATTCCTCCAACTCACTCACTCACTCACTCACTCACTCACTCACTCACTCACTCACTCACTCACTCACTCACTCACACGCACACAGCACCTTGCTATCACCAGTCCCCATCAAGTCCCCTGGCGCATCTTGCTCCATTAACTGCGTACTGGCGGTGTCAACAGCCACGAGCATATCATACTCGTATTTTGGGGGTGGTTCGATTGTTTGCACGGTCTCTCTTTCGGACACTCCCTGTGATAAGAAAAGAGAAATTTCACTGCTGACCTTATTATGTGGATATTTTAAGTCTGTAAACCAGTTATATTTATTTGCTGCCTTTCAATTACAGGATGTAAGGTTAATATCTGGAATATATACACTAATGGTTTAGGAATGTGCACTTTAACGCTTGATTGCTTCGTTATACATGTAATTAACTTCTTTTTACCTACACTTCATTATCATTAGCTATAAATACTTTTGAACAACTTGGCAATCGTGACAAAGCCTCAGGAATTAAGAAATGAAACTTTCATTTCATTGTACACTCGTATTTCATTACCTTCACGGAAAATGCCGTCCTCAACAAGTGTTCTCTTCTACACAAAACTAGTGTTATGAACGCCAACAAGCAAATAAGGAGCACAGCCAGTGCCACCAGGGAAACAAAATGTCGCCGACAAACAGGTAATTTTGCCGTGCCAGGATCAACATTCGAGTCACACAGCAGTACCACCTGGTCCGATTGTGCCGGCATATTGGGTGGTTCCGTGCCAGGATTAACACTCGAGTCACACAACGATGCCACCTGGTCCATTTGTGCCGCCATAGTGGGTGGGTAGGTTAGGCCACAATCTCACTCGAGCAGAAGGATTGACACAGATCTGTTGTGTCTTCGCCAGGTGAAGTCCCTGTACTGGATCTGAGTCATTTCCGAAGCACCCCGAGTTTCGTCGGTAATGTTTCGATTCTCCGAACGAAATTACCAGCGTCCCTCAGTATAACAAAAACGAATTAAACTTTATTGAAATCATTGGTCAAGTTAAGCTACTTTTTTCTTTCTTCTTTTTTTAGAAGGATGTTATCGCAAGAATACTGGTTTGTTCTCAATGTCTATTGCAACAGAACATTAACTATTCAAACATTAATTCGTTGACGACTCTGTTATTAGCTTTGACAGTGCATAGTTACAAGTTACATACGCATACAGTAGTATAGAACAATACGTATAGTAAAAAGGTTGATAAAGAAGTTAATGAAGCAAGGCAAATTAGAATCGAGCTTCAAACGTTGCATACAGAAAAGATCGCAGCCATTCAATACCGTAAGAATTTTTGCAGAGTGAGCCTTTTGCATAAAAAAAAAAAAAAGCTAAACCCAATATGATTGTCTTGTACGAGTATTTTTCTACTCAGGAAAACGGTCTTCCTTGACAACAGAAGTATCTATTTAAAGGCTTCACTGTTAACATTGATAGCTTACACAACATACAAAGCTGGTGACACAGATGACGAGAGACTTTCCTTATCACTTTTTCCGGTGTGTTTAGTGTTGAGGATCCGTAACTGCCTGTAATATACATCTTAGAGAGAGAGAGAGAGAGAGAGAGAGAGAGAGAGAGAGAGAGAGAGAGAGAGAGAGAGAATATGTTATTCACCTCACCTCGGTCGCCTGCTGGTCACCCAGCCAGCCTTTCCCTACGGAGCGAGCTTAGAGCTCATGTAGACCGATCTTTGGGTAGAGCTGAAACCACATCACACACCACACACCGGGACAGCGAGGCCACAACCCTACTTGCTGCTAGGTGAACAGGGGCTAGATACACATTAAGAGGCTTGCCCATTTGCCTCGCCGCGCCTGGGACTCGAACCCGGGCCCTCTCGATTGTGAGCCGAGCGTGCTAACCACTACACTACGCGGTGTGTGTGTGTGTGTGTGTGTAACAACCACAACTGGTCTTATTGTAATCGCATTTATCATAATCACCATAATCCACCACAGTCATTACCTCCACGAATATCATCACAGCCACTACTACCACCACCACTTCCTAGAGCACAATGTTCCGATGCCATCCATCTCTTGCCCTATTTGTAATCATGTCACTCTAAAACGTTGTAGCATCTTTCTTGTCCGGGTGCCTCCCTTGCTGACGGATGCACGACGTTGTTTAGTTACTTGTCTGGGCGCTATATTCGTCACGGCTATATTTCTTGGTCCCAGTGGCTTCCTGTGTCGTTGTGGGACTCTCTCTCTCTCTCTCTCTCTCTCTCTCTCTCTCTCTCTCTCTCTCTCTCTCTCTCTCTCTCTCTCTGATGAGATATTCGAAAGATGCTCAAAACACACAGTTCTAGTGGTGTAGTAGTGACTTAACTCACCACTCACCCCCCACAGTCACCATGTTCTCCGGCACAGTCCCTGACTCCAGACCAAATGGCTGGGAGTTAGATTTTGGCACCAAGCAGTTACTCTACTTCGTGGTTGCGGTGTCAGTTTGCAGATCATTTCCACTTTTTTCCTTATACCTCTGACAACTAAGACAGATGATGGGTGCTCGATAACGTGTCTTTTGCCCGTAAAGGAATGGCTTCTACGTTGGGGATTATTACCAGTGTGTGTGTGTGTGTGTGTGTGTGTGTGTGTGTGTGTGTGTGTGTGTGTGTGTGTGAATAGAATAGAATAAAATAAAATGAAATAAAATACATTTATTAGCTCAGACTTTTACAGTAAAAGTATGGAGCACAGCTCCTAATTATAACAAAAAAGGTAACGGGGAAAAAAAATAGCATCTTTCTTAGACTATCTATTTCCTTTACTCTTTCACCCCAGCATTCGAAACACTGCCTGTAAAAGTAGTGCTAAGTTGTTGAGTGTCTTTGGACTGATTGTTTGTATCAGTAGACTAAACTTACATAATGATGGCCTGTTTCTATAATAAAATGAAATAAAGGTATTCCTTAATCTAACAATATTTTCATTTTAACACACAAACAGCATATGGAATTCATCAACAAAGTTATCTTGACACATATTACAAACACGTTCTTCCCTACTAACGCCTCTATACCTTCCTTCAATAATGGGTAGATTATTATTACATCCTCGTAGTTTGTTGATCATAATTCTATTTCTCTTTGATAATTTTACCAAATACTCTTCCATACCATACACTACTTTATACATTCTATAACTGCTACAAATATTTTTCGTTAACAAATTGGTGCTCCATGTAATAATCCATTGGTCTTTTAACCTTTTTTCAATTGCCTTTTTAAAACTTAGTGGATTATTAACACTCTGCTGTAACCATGCACCTGACATACCACGATCATTGCATATATTCTTAACGTAAGTTATCCAAGGTGACGAATAGGTTCCTGATGTATCAAGCTCTAATAAATATTTATACATTAGATAATTTAGTGTTTTTACCATTAATTAACCGTAACCAAAAACCAATCGCTCTACATTTAATTTTAATATCTATTGGGTAAACTCCTAGTAGGTCTCCGTATGACGTTATATCGGTGCTTGTATTCCTGTGAACAAATAGTACATGTTTAAGAAACCTGGTTTGCATTAACTCTATCTCTCTAATAACATAAGGTCCCCAAATCTCTAAAGCATAAGTAACAACTGGCACCACTGTGCTATTATACATATCTATCTGAATGTGTACCGGCAAGTCTACCTTACATGTAGGAGGTACCAACTAGTGAGTACATAGCTGTTTTTTTCTGTTCGACTAGCTCTAACTCTCCCCTACGAAACCTATCGTTACAATTGAAAGTTATACACAGATACGTGTATTCATTGACTACTGCTATGGCTTCACTACCAAATTCAAAGTCAAAATTACTAGGATGAGCCATTCCTCTACTAAAACTATTTTTGTTTTGCTAGATTTAACTTCCAGTCGTTACAATAACTATCTAATGATATTAATGCTTGTTTCATTCCCTCTTCGCTATCACTCATTATAATTGTGTCGTCTGCATACGTTAAAACACAATGTTTTCATCTTCATGATTAGTATCGTCATTGGCTAATAACTTAAAATGTTCATTAAAATCATTCAACTGTACTGGTATATCACTATTGTTCTTATTATCCTTTAGTATTTTTTAATATGGTTTGGCATCTTTAGTTTTCACATCTCTCAGTCTTTTCACATGTCCGTTTTTTCTTTATTTTTTTATTCATTTAATTTCATTTTTATTTTTCTTGCTTTTTTTCTATCACAGTGTTGCAGTTACTGTTGGTCTTACTTGGGTTATATTTATGTTTGGCTTTATGGTATTTTTTTTCTACATTTCCATTTTTTATTGTCGTATCCTGTCATGCTAGCGTTGTTACTCGTTTTTGTACACTTTTTGTTTATAAACTTAGGAAGCACTTTTTTGGCAGGATCTATCAATATATGTTTCAATTCTATACTATTATCATTAGTAGACAACCCGTCTACCTTAACGAACAATTCATTCGCTCTATTTACATCAATATTTCTGATGTAATCACCTTGTTTTTCTACTCGCCACTTTCCAGGTTTATCACACGAAACTGTTCACTCGCTCGAACGTTGTTGGTCTTGACAAAACATTAAATGTTAACTATGTGTGTGTGTGTGTGTGTGTGTGTGTGTGTGTGTGTGTGTGTGTGTGTGTGTGTGTGTGTGTACACAACATCAAGAATTGGAAATAATATACAGTAATTACAACCAAATTAATTTCCTAATAATACAAAAAAAGGAATATTCCTGAAAAATATCTTTCACGATATCAATCTTATATATATATATATATATATATATATATATATATATATATATATATATATATATATATATATATATATATATATATCTATATACACACACACACACACACACACATATATATATATATATACACACACACACACACACACACACACACACACACACACACACACACATAATATCACAGACGAATAGGGTCATAGCACTGAATTATCCCCATCTTATACTCTTGAGCTTATTATTATTATTATTTTTTTTTTTTACATGAGAGGCAATTTGTACAGTTCCTTTCCTGAATTAACACAGGAATGTATGAGTGGGATGGAGTATTGACTAACGTGTACTCATCGAGTAAGATCAAGACTGGAACCGTCGATGGAAATGCAAGATTAACAATTTTACTTATTACGTATAATAGATAGATGAATAGATATATACATGATGTATACATACATAGGGACTGGTACCTCAGTGAGCCTTTTTTTAGTACAATTTATTTTGGCCTTGACTGAACTTCATTCTTACATGAAAAGAAGACACATATATAAATATTTGCGTAAAGCTAAAACCCTTAAATTCATGTTTACTGAGACCTTGTTTTTCAGCATGAAAATCACTAGTGTCTAATACTGTTTTTTTTTTCTTTTTTCTTTCTTTTTTCTTGGGGGGGCAAGGGGGCGGGGGAGATTTTGTTGTTCGGAGTACATTATTTCTTGAAGTAATCGAAGACTTTGGCCCAGACATTACTCTTCGAATGTATCATCTTCAGCTCTAATTTTTCTGTGTACTGTTTGAACGGATCAAATCCTTTGTCGGCTATCATTTCCATGTATTCAGCCTCCTTCCTGACGGTGCTGAGCTGTTCTAGTCTGGCCTGCCATCCTGGAAGTGCCTGGCTCTTCTCGTTCTCCATAAGAACGTCGAGATATTGCACCGTGGTCATTGGACTGGGTCTGAGAGCTATTTCTTGAAGTCTCTGAAGACACGTTCTCACAGAGTGTGTCATTCCCAAAACTTTAACCTTCAAAGCATTAAACTCTTCATTAACTTCCTCAATGAGGTTTTCTGTACTTAGTTTTTTTTTGCTGGCCTCTTCATAACGCTGACGAAGCTCATCGACTGTTTTCTTAACCTTTCTGATTTCTAATTCATATTTATAAGGAAAGTTTTTGTGCACTGACCATATGCATTTGTTTGGGCAGATGCGGCAGTAGCCGTCAGTCATGACCCAACACCCTTTCTTTAAATGGTTCTCAGGAATTTTACAGAATTCGTGACACGTACGGTTACAATTAAGACAGTTAGTTACATATTGGCCTGTAGGAATAGGGATTGTCACAAATACCTCTTCATTAACTTCATACCAAAATGTTTTGTTCTTTTCTATATCACATTGATGCCTTTCGAGAATTTCCTTTTCTCTCTTAAGTCTCTCCAGAGTGGTGAGCCCTTGTCTGATGTCTTTCTGTATACCTGCAATATAGATTTGAAGCCTATTTCTCTCGTTCAGAACATCTTTTGTAAGAACGAGACTCTTGCTTTCAATAGATTTTAGCTGATCTAGAAAGAGAGAGAAACTATTGACTCCCATTTTCCAAAACATCGTATCAAAACCCCCATCTTCGTCATCACTTTCTTCTTCATTCTTACGTTCGTAGAGAGCATATAATGCAGAGTTATTAAACTTGAAGTACTTCTTAAATTGTAT
Source organism: Callinectes sapidus (assembly GCA_020233015.1). Taxonomy (NCBI): domain Eukaryota; kingdom Metazoa; phylum Arthropoda; class Malacostraca; order Decapoda; family Portunidae; genus Callinectes; species Callinectes sapidus. The sequence continues at coordinate 7,358,847 of CM035197.1, forward strand.
TTTAGCTTCCTTGATTCCACTTAGAACCTGTGGTCTTTTGCCGTCAGCGAAAGTGAGGAAAAGGAATATGTTGTCAGCTATATCTTTCCCGAACAGTGACAGAATTTGTTCAAAGATGTAACTTTGTGTTGGGGTGAGTCTTGGCAGTGAAGAGTTGGCAACAAAACCAACGGCATCAATATGAGTGATGCCATTTTCTCCACAATTTGTGAAAAACTTTCGAATATTTTCAGTAATCTCTTTGTCTCTCAAGATGCCACTCACGTCACCAAAGCCTGGAGTGTCGATGATGGTGAGGGTGTAAGGTACCCGGAAGCCATCCAGGTGGTGGATGGTGTACGAAGTAATTTTGGTAGTCTGACTCATAGCTTGATTTGCCACATTGGGTTCCGTGATCATCTTGAAACGAAAGGAATCCTTCCATTCAACTCCAAAGATATAATTAATAAAACCATTTATGAGTGTTGTCTTACCCGAACCAGTGGCGCCAACCAGCATGATTACTTTCTCCTGGACATCAATCTTTTTCTCTCCAAACTCATACTTCTCAATCATATCCTCACTTTGACTTAAAACTAGTCTTAGCTCAGGCTTGTAAATTTGTGTATTGATTGAATCTGGAAATGAGTTGGCACAAAGATATTGCTTTAGGTTTTCACAAATGGGCGGTTTGGTAAGGTCTACAGAGCACGGTTCACTGTCACAACTGAGTCCAGCTGAGCCACAAGATGCTGTGACTTTAAATCTGAGAGTAATGTTGGAGGAGCTTTCTATGTTACATGTGCATTTATCTGAGGGAACGCGAAGGATTTCTTCCCAGTGATCAGTTTCTATTTCTTGTTTGATGATATACTCTTCAACACTGCATCCGTCGCCCACACACGTCGGGGATTGCCACTTGAGTAGTATTTTATTTGAAGATACCCTCAGTGCTCGAGGTATTTCGGGTTTACTGGAAGGTTTAGTCTTCACCATTACCTTGGTATCTCCTGCTGAACTATCTCCAACCTCACACCTGCCACACACTCGAACCTCGTACTCCGTGTTGGCGGCCAACCCTGGAACAGTGACTTGTACCTCATTGCAATCCACAGCGACCCTCGAGGTGTCTTCTTCATTGGCCTCCTTGCAGCAGCTTACGATATAAGATGTAATGGATGAAGCACCATATTTAGGTGGACTCCACGTAACAGTGATACTTTTATGTGTCGTGTCTTCAACCAATGCTGTTAGCTTCTCTGGGGCCGATGGCAATCTGTAATCATCATTTGTCATTCTGCCGTGTTTATAGCACTTCACACGAGCATGAAATACATCAGATTCTGAAAATTCTTGTGCCACCAAAAACGCCATTCCTTTCTTGGTCTTGTTAATGTTATAAAAGTCCCTAAACCCACCAGCCACCTCCATTATGGGCATACTATTTATTTGTAGTGGTTTGATGTCTATGTGATCTTCCTTCTCGCAACTCTTCAAAGATCGTGCTTCATGACAATATTTTTTCATTTGATCCAATTGGGAATCATTAGATGGCAATGAGATAGTCAGGCATAAGCAATAAGTGTTCTCAGGACTCATGACGATGGATTCCAAGTCGCCTGGTTCGGTGGCAAATTTGATACCAGCCATGGCTCGAATATACTCGTTGAGAACCTTTATCTGGGTGTTTTTTGCTTGGAGCCAGGAGCGGAGAGCAAGAAGACTGACTGGTGAGTTGTGCATTTTGTTGAGGAGGTCTACCAAGCTTCTCTCTTCATCCCCGCCGCCTCTGATTCGTGGTAACAGCACAGAGAGTTCCTTCTGTATTACACGCTTGTAAGTCTCTGTTAAATTTATAAACTCTTGCATCTGATTCTGAATAGCAAGGAAACTATTTACTGCATCAGTTTTTAAAATATCTTTGCACTTCATGTTCAGTTCATGCATTTCCTCAAAGAATATTTCTGTTTCGCTGATAAGATTAATGCTAATTTCTCGAACTAGCTTAGTGGCTTTCCTGTCAATGAGAGTAAGCGGGTAGAGTTGTATCTTGATAGGGACAGCATTTTCTCCTCCCTTCCCTAGAAGCTTTGGAAGTTCTTGGTAGAGCTTCACTGCATCCGAGAAAGAGGTGGGATTCTGACGCAACAGAAAATCTCCAAAAAACCTACACGTAAAATTATCAGTTTCTTTTTATTGTCTTCTGTCATGTCCAACTCTCCCTTTCCATTTATTTTTATGGTCGGTATTTTCTTGATTATGGCACGCACATTACCCCCAACTTTTCTCTCATGGTCAGATGACGAATGATATCTGTCAAAGATGAAAAATCCCTGTGCCCCGTACGTTATACTTGTGACGACGTGTGTCGCTGTGCCGTGATCGAAAACCTCCGGATGCTGAACCTTACCTTGGCCCAGCTGTTCCATCGTCATGCTCTCTGCCTTAGTGGTGCACTTATACTGAAGCGTTATACGTTCCTGGTTGATGGAATTCTTTCTATTATCGAGGTACTTTGCTGCCCCTTGGACATCCACAAGACCTCCCATAAAGCTGAGTTTGAGGGAAGCTTCTATCTCCAGAGCAGAGGCTTTGTCGTCAAGGGAATCGGAACACAACACGTGAAAGTCACTGGTCTCCAGCTGTTGTATTGTTCTTTTTTCAAGAGTAGTTTGATCCCACAGCGTTATTCCAGGGATCATCTTCTCGCTTCTGCTATCATAGAGCATCCCTAGACGAAAAGGACGACCTAGGGCTGCCACAGAAAGGACTCTCTCGTCCTCTCCAGCTCTCATCTTCTCTGTTATCAGAGTTTCTTCCTGTCTTGAAGTTCGCTGTGAGAAGAAAAGAAATAAGATGAGTTATCATTGAAAGAAAATTAATCAAGATTTATATTTGTGTGGAGTTCATTGGTACAACATTATGTATTACACACACACACACACACACACACACACACACACACACACACACACACACACACACATTATTTTCTTCCCAGTGCCTTCTCTTGGTCTTCAGTGAGGACAGTGGGACTATTTATTGCGTGAGGCGCCTGGCTTGACTGCGCTTGATGACCCCTGATTGGCTGGGGTCCAAGCTATACAATGAATATATATATATATATATATATATATATATATATATATATATATATATATATATATATATATATATATATATATATATATATATATATATATATATATATTCATTGTATAGTTTGTCAATTTCTTACTATACTTATGTACTATGATTTTATACGTTGAACCGACAGTAACATTATACTGTGAGAGGACAGGCAATAAGGTCTTCATATTGCACAAGCTAGACACTTTATCTTTCAGTAGCCAGTTTTACTTACGCCCTGACAAGATAAGAAGCAACCTGACACAACCTTACAAATCTTGATGTGAAACACAACTAAGCCCACTAAGGATGATGTAATGCTATACACTCTACATTGTCCTCGCCGACTGGCCGGATAAAACATCCTTTGTGGTCAACAGTGGCTTATCACCGCCTACGTGCTTCCAACTTCTTAAAAGTATCAAACGTTTGGTGGCAACTGTAGGAAGTCATAAACGCTTTCGTCATAAATGTCGAGTTCTTTACTTTGTTTCTTTCAAGAGATTTGTTTACTTATCTGATCATATATCTTATTTACATGAGAAAGTTAGTAAAAAGTACATTGGCAGTGGAACAGTTTTGATTATGTGTTGGTGCTTTTTTCTTTTAAATGTTTAAATCAATGGAAAATAGAAGTATGTTGTAGATTTTACCAATGCATTAGCTGCGGAATGCATGTAGGAGGTTGGTGCTTGGGTTGTGATGGCAAGCCTACAGGATTGATAAATACATTCAACACGTAAGAAATACAAAAATGTACTTTTCTATGATAATCTCGGATACGTTATTAGAAAAATACTATCACACTAAAAAGAATATATCGTCCTAACACACTTTTTTTATGCATTAATAATTTTACTATTATATACTTCTTTTTTTTATTATTTAAGAACAATATTCCTACTGGATTTAATTTTAAAATCATTTATGAATTTACGTGTTCGAGGTGTAAGGGTGCGTGCGTATGTATATACAGCTTTTTGTGGGTATTTCTTTTGAAAAATATTAAACTATATAAACTACCTTTTCAGACACCTAACAGATCGTTAGAACCAGAGAGGATCGCATGAAATGAATAAATAGAAAACATCAAACTATAAACTCATTAAAAACTATTGTAAAATCCAGCTATTTCCACATAGTGAATAATTTAACACACTTTACTGAATCTGGACTGTCTTTTAACGCATTCTAGAACGAACCATGTATCACACTGACCCAGGGCAGTGTTGCCAAGTGTAGGGACATGTCCCTAAACGTAGGGACGTTTAGTTAATTTTGATGGGCGTAGGGACGTAGGGACGCCCAGGAAAGTTTCTCTTAAACGTGGGGACTTTTGAGGAATCATCGATATTTTGTATATTTTCATGTAACACACACACATCATGTATGCAGTAGGAATACCAACAAATTTTAGTGTGCGACACACTAAAATTTGTTGGTATTCCTACTGCATACTTAGATATATAAACGTTCCTCATTATTTTATTATTTTTTTATTTTTTTATTTTTTTTTTATTTTTTTCTCATTTTCTTCGATGATCTTACTAGAAAATGGGAGTTCGGAATTCGAAGCTCTCGGATCAGCTGTTTCGGGCAGACTGTTTACTTGCTAGGGAGGAGTGAGGTTAGGCATAAGCATTGTGTTAGGTGCTTCCCGGACCCTCATCCTCACTCAGCATAATGGAGGCGGGCCCAAACACACCTAAGAAAGTAAGAAGTAGGAGTAGGAGAGGAGACTTAACAAGAGAAGACAAATCTCCACCCAGAAAACAGCGGTTTCGCACTGAGTGGCTACAGGACAGGTAGTGACACTCCTACTGGTAATTATTTAGTTTATCTTGGCGTACTTTTTTCGATATAAAGACATTAGATTCTTGGGTAAAATTTGGTGCTTTTTCTTTTTTTTTCTACATAAACACTAGATTACAATTTTAACAATGAATGAAACAGGAAAACCTAACCTGACCTAACGTAACCTAACCTATTGTCATTATCATTGTTGTTATTTCTTTTAATAGTTATTATTATTATTATTAGTAGTAGTAGTAGTAGTAGTATTTATCATGTGTGCCCTGCCCATTCATAATTATAAATGTAGATAAATACCGGGGTAGGGTCGGGTTAGGTTAGCTTAGGTCAGGACACTAAGGATGTCGTGATGTGGTGTGGTATACGTTGTGTGGAGGAAAATGAGAGAGGAGAGAGAGAGAGAGAGAGAGAGAGAGAGAGAGAGAGAGAGAGAGAGAGAGAGAGAGAGAGAGAGAGAGAGAGAGAGAGAGAGAGAGATGATTTAATCAACAGTATTTATCCAACCCACCTATCATCTCTATCCATACTCTCATCTAACAGTTTTTTTAAGCTACGTATTGACTCTGCGCTCACTACATGTTTGTCCAGTCTATTCCAGTCATTCACCACTCTGTTAGTGAACCAATGTCTACCTATGTCTGTCCTGAATCTAGGCTTATCTAACTTGTACCGATTGCTGCGTGTCCTGCCCTGGCTACTAATTTCTATCACCTGTTCAATGCTTCCTTTATTTATACCTTTTACCCATTTGTAAACTTCAATCATGTCACCTCTTGCTCTCCTTTCCTCTAGGGAGTGGAGATTAAGACGATTTAACTTATCTTTATAGGGTAAATTTCTTATCCCCTGAATCTTGTAAAGATAGGGAAAATTTAAATAAGATTAAAATATATTAAAGAAAATTGTTAGAAAATTAAGGAAATGGTAATTAATGAAAGAAAATAAAAGAAATGGAAAAAATAAGTAAGATTAAGAAACATTAATGAAGATTAAAAGAGAAATAAAAAAAAAAGAAAATAAAGGAAAAATAAAGATAATCAAATCACTTCATCACCACACACACACACACACACACACACACACACACACACACACACACACACACACACACACACACACACACACACCAAGACATCTCAAATCTGCCATGTATTGAAGAGGAAAGATGGAGTTTAGTCCAATAGTGTCTTTTAACCCCATGAGTACTGTGGTGTGGTAGGTGTTTTGTGGAGGAGAGAGAAGAAAGAGTTACTGTATTTCATACAATTGTTGCTTTCTGTCGTCTAATTCTTTTATCCCTTCAGGGAACTTGCAATTACTGGATTTTTATTTTATTTTATTTATTTATTTATTTTTTTTTTTTTTTATTGGCCTTGTCCGGTCCCCTCCTTTACATTAGAAAAAAAAATGATGTTGCAGGTGTCTCGGCCATGCAGGTGATGGTGTACTTCATGGCCATGATGGAGCACATGACCCACAAAGAGATGTGTTGTGTTGCCCGGCCTCTCCCTGGAGAACTTGCTGCTCTTCTTGCTGGCCACTCCTGTCCAGGTAAACCTTTATCTTCATCTCCTATCTTCCCTTTTTAAGTATCTCTCTTAGTGTTGCCCTGTTTTCACTGTATAGTAAGTGACACCAATGAAAATACAAGGAAATACTTTACTTTTATTACCAGTTTTGAATAGATACACAAATTACCTTGAGATAATCATTGCCATAGAATTTATAACAGAACTAATGAAGACAGTGATGATTAATCTGTCTATATGTCTCTGAATTACTTTTGTGTTGTTCTGAGTGCAGATAGTATGTGGTTATATGTTCCAGGTTTCAGTGGATACCAGGAAAGTTAGAAGTTACTGTGACTTTTTTTTCTCTTTTTTAAATCATTTTTATTTATTCTATTTATTCTGTTTGATGCATAAACTAAGAAGTGTACTTGCATTCACAGTTGGTCGGCGGTTGTCACTTTTACAATCAAGCCTTTAAAGTATTGGAGCACAAAACAGCCAACATGGATGTGCTGATCATGCTGGCCACCACCACCTCACATGTGTTCTCGCTGGGTGTGGTTGTGGCCGCCATGGTACTGCAACTGCAGTACCATGGCGGCCCCATGACCTTCTTTGACACTCCGCCCATGCTGTTAGTGTTCGTCTCTCTCGGCTACTGGCTGGAACACATTGGTTTGGTGAGGACAGATGGTTTTTGTTTTTGATATCCCAATGTCTTCCAGCCCTTACCTGTGTGTTCATGGGGATGTGGTGTTGTGGGTGTTCCACGGTGTGAATGTGTTGTTGTGTGGGGTTACATAATATACACCTTTTACATTGACATTGATCAGTGGACACTGCGGTACAAATAGGGAAATGTGCGGTTTAGAGAGGGAAACTAGGGTCCGCGTCCTTCTTTGGGAGGCAGTGACATTAATTAAGCTTTGAAACAAGCCAGTGATTAATAATGCTGCCTTGGCCATCAGACCAGACGCCATCCGCAGGATTCTCGCCCTCTGTGTGGTGTGAGTGCCTGTCTTTTATTTCCTGCTGGTCAGTGTTGCAGAGAGTATTAGTTGTGTTTTGTGTTTCCAGGTGTTAAATTGGGGAGAGAAACTGAGTGCAGCAACCTGATGAGTGAATAGTGTGGAATGTAGAAATGTACATATAGGGTGGTGACAGGAGGTGTATTAACACGCTATAGCTAGTCGTTTTCATCGGTGGAGAACATTTAGCCGCCGCCTGAGTACGGGATTTTCCCGTGAGCTGCGTGTCATTTCTCCACAGGACCAATTATCGTCTAATACTGGTGGATTACATGCATATACTCTCTCTCTCTCTCTCTCTCTCTCTCTCTCTCTCTCTCTCTCTCTCTCTCTCTCTCTCTCAGTAATCTGGTCCCACCCCCCAGGGCCGAAATAACTAGGGGCCGGGGTGACCAGGGCCGAAATAACTAGGGGCCGGGGTGACTTGTTCCTGAAGAAGCATCGTGTAAGGAAATTGTGCAAGAGACAGTGAGCCAGGAGTGACGAGGTGACAAGGAATACAAAGGGGGGGACCAAGAGGTGACAAGTAATCAAAGGGGACCAACGTCACAAGAAGGTAAACACAAACACAGCTGAACCCTTGTGCGTACGTCATGGGGCAGGGCAGCAGTCAGTTCACCGAGGCTGAGTTGGAGGAGTACCAGGTCAGTAGTCACCTGTATAGCTGTGCATGAAGGGATGTATACTCTATGCTGAAGTACAATATATTCGTCATCGCCTTGATAGGCCCTCTCATTCTTAGCACCAGGGTAGAATAGGATAACCCCGCCATGCCCTCATCTTCCCACAGGGATACTGAATTAACCTAACAAAGGCAGGGGTGGGCGGGGGACTGCGCCCACATGGACAAGAATATTCATTCATTATACTCTAAGCTATCCTGCAGGAGTGAGTTTAGGGAATTTTGTTTGGAAGTGCTCATGTCTATTTCAAAAATTGTGAAATTCCCATCAAAACTCAGAGCGATAATGTCTCAGAATCCATGAAGGTATGCAACAATCAGTTTGTTGTTGTGAAGTATGATGCTCTAAATCTGAAATAATACTGAATGATTAGGTTTGGTTTAGTTGTAAAGTATGATGCTCTAAATAAAAAATAGTACTGAATTATTAGGTTTGGTTTGGTTAGGTTGGATTTTGTTTATTGAAAACTTACTGCAGTTATGAGATAGAAATTAGATATTCCAGACCCAAATGACCACCAAGATATGATCATCAACTATTTAGTGTGGAAGAGCTTGAATGATGTAGTAATGATTATTACCTATCATTTTTAAAAGCTAATTGTCCAGTATAGCTATGCCTTATTTTCAATCATTTTCGTCCACATCTTCACAAAACCTATAGTACACATATCATACAATAGTATAAAGTGGCAAAAAAATAACACTAACCAACCCTCTTGATGCTACAGGTGACTCGGATTTCTCCTAACCATCCAGTTACAACAGCCCTTTACTAGAGCGGCCTTTGATTTCAATGACCAAAATGTCCCTGGATTGAGCATGATAACGTGGAAAGACATCTTATTTGTATCTGTATGTCTCATTGTATTTCCAAAGTGCTGGGTGTATTTTGGTACTTCCATCGACCCTTAATGACCATTGCTTAAGACCAGGTTGAACCACCACCATATCAATACACTTGGCCCTTGATTTGACAGATTGAAAGGGGCAAGAATAATTAATTGCTTGAAAATACTTATATATGATAAATACTTTATATAAGTACAATGCATGACATAATAAACTAAGATGAAATAGTGGTTATGTTCACAAGTTTACGTTTTTCTTGTTTGGAAGGCATCTTGAAACAAAGCAAATGCCAGAATCAAAGCAGCAGTGGATAATGCACATAACTATGTATGTACATTCCTTGAGAGACAAACATAGACGTTATTCCAAACTCCCAGCCACTAATAAAACTGAACTGTGGAAGTTTTGACTGGGGGCTATTTTAGGTGGTAAGCCTCCTAAGCAAGGCTTTTTGAATGTACGGGTACCTCTCGTTTTACGCTTCTTCATTTTACGGGTTTTCAAATTTATGCAGGGTCCAAAACATATATAATTCAGGTAAGTTTCTTTTCACCTATATGCGATATATATTTACGTACATAACACAAAATTCTTATTGTTAATATATTTTTTATTTCATTGCAGGAGTTGACATACTTCACCAAGAAGGAAATTTTGTAGTAAGTCTGCGAACTAATTTGTTATTGGATTTACTTTGAATCATGTTTGTAGGTAGAAAGCCGGGATCTGCAAACTGGCTAAATGTTTTGAGGCTACTATTGTTTTTTTTTTTTCCATTAAAATTGCTAAACCTAAAAGCAAAAAAAGTAAACATTTTTATACATTATAGTTAAAGGAGATAGGAGGCTAACATTTTTCTACCTTTAACCAGTATATAATATTAATACAGAGTAAAACATTTCCAACATCACGACAGGATATCAAGTATGCCATTACAAAACATCCATTGAATCCCTTAAATGAAGTTTACTTAATTAAGTTTGACCTTAGAAACCATGCACTGCCACTGTTACCATCCACAACCAATGTCATGTTGTTCTCTCTCTCTCTCTCTCTCTCTCTCTCTCTCTCTCTCTCTCTCTCTCTCTCTCTCGTTTTCTAGCTTGGAAATTCACTATACCGCAACAACAGAAGCTATGATAGTTTGAGTAGGATAAAGAAATAAGGTCTGTTGCTATGTTATTGCTAGATTTTAAAATGACTAGTGGGAAATATTTTACAAGGTGTGTATATGTATGTTTATTTGCAGCAATGTATGCCATAAAATTTGATTTTTCTTCTGTGTGACACCACAATGTCTTCATATTTTGTCAAAACCTTTTATTACTTTTAATCTATTTTCTTCTCCGTAAGAATATATATTTTCATTATTCTACCTCCCATGTCTCCCTATATCTCTTGATTTTTTTTTTTTTTTTATATCACCAGTGGACGTTATGTAAGAAGGTATTTTTATATCACATTCTGTGTTTTCTTTAGTATGGTACCCTTGTTCATTGTGTTGTATTACTCTTGTTGTTTTATCTTCTAAAAATTGCATGAATTTTTTAATTGAATCTATCTTTGGTTGTCAGTAATTTATCATCATTATTTTCATTTTATTTTTTTCAGTGCTCATAAACGCTTCAAGAATTTGGCATTGGAGAAAGTTGGCCACAACCGCAATGCAAAGCTTCCCATGGACAAGTTGCTATCACTTCCTGAATTACGAGCCAATCCTTTTGGTGAACGCATGTGTCTCATCTTCTCCTCAACCAAGGTATGTGTATATTTGCTCTGTTGAGAAATGAATACATAGTAATATAGGAATTACATTTTTAGTGGTAGGCCACAACGTTATGGACTCTCTCAAAACGAGTATTTGGCGTTGTTGATACCTGTGCAAACCGACAAAGATTCGGATCTTCAAGTCACTGGTGATTCCTGTCATATTCAATGGTTGTGAGACATGGACATTGAACACCGACCTGAAGAGGTGAATTGATGTCTTTGGTAGTAGATGCCTTCGCAGGATCATGGGATACCGCTGGTATGACTTTGTGTCAAATCAGCGTCTGTTCTATGAGACCGATTCGAGGCCTATTACTAGCATAGTCCGTCAGCGCCAACTGCGGCTATATGGGCATGTGGCGCGATACCCGGAAGCCGATCCTGCTTATCGGGTTATTCTGAAAGGGATAACCCAACTTGGAGGAGGCCAAGGGGATGCCCACAGAACTCTTGGCTGCAGTAAGACGATGCCTCCCGCTGGGAGTCGCTCAGTATGGGAAGGGAGCCTGCATGGAGACTCGTGAGGCATGACTGCCATGAGTAGCGCCATAGGGTAGGCGAGGCAACACTCCCCCCAGCATTCTCTCTCTCTCTCTCTCTCTCAAACTCAGGACTCACACATTCCCATCTCCTCTCCTTTCTGTTTTTCTCTCAATATTTTATCTCTATTACTTTTTGCCTTCACATAATTTTCTTTATCTCCTATTACTTCTATAACATAGCCTGCCATCTCTAGAGCTTTATTCTTTTTAGTATAGAAGAGTAGGAAAGATTGTCTTACCATCATGATCCAGTGTATGATCTGCTACCCATTATACATTTCTTTTATCTCCTTTGTTATATATTTTTCTGATCCCCTTTCAATACATGTATTGATTTTTGTAGATGTTGGTGGTCAGTAGATAGAAAAGAACATAAACCATCATATTTTATTCCATAGTTAACTATGTAATACATCACTGCTGTCCCTGTGGAGTAAGGTTATCATTTACATGTCAAACAGGAGAAATGGGAGATTTTCCCATTACAACAGAGGAAAGTTTAGTATAGCTCAAACAATTGCAGATTATGAAAAGTTGCTAGGAAAGATAATTTGTCTGACTTTAAGGCTTTCTTTACCCTTGTGTATGCTTACACATAATGTAGTTTTACATTCTAAGCATTACAAGGAATAATGGTGCCATATATTGAATGGCAAGTTAACAATTCATGTATATGTAATCTTCCTTTCCATTCCTTTTACCATGATTGCATAATAATCCTTCATGTACATTTTGATCACTTATCGGTTTTTTTTCATATGAATAATAAATGCAAGAAAAAATTATGTATGTCTAAGGCCATAAGCAACATGACTGATTACAGTGTATGTATTTCAGGATGGAGACTGTACATTTGAAGATTTTCTGGACATGATGTCTGTGTTCAGCGAGGCAGCTCCAAAATCAGTGAAGGCAGAATATGCCTTTAGGATTTTTGGCAAGTTATAATGTTTGTTCTGGGATCACATTTATTACTCTTTAGTTTTGCACCTTTTCTCTTTGTCATTTCCCATTGTCCCATGGGTGAAAAGTGCATGCAAATTAGTAGTCACAGAATACTGAGAAAGTTTTGCTCATGTGGGGGTAAATTGTGTTTTGGTAGTAGGATATGCCCACCAACGGAAAAATGCTTGCCTAATGGTGAATAGATAAGAGTATGATTTTTTAGCCTTTGCATCTATCTATTCATCATCAGCAGGTAGAAGTTTTGTGTCACACTGGCCCTCTGGGCAAGTGTATCTCCATTGGTATGCTTACCCCACATGTTAACTCAGGGAGCATAGGTGGTACTCGCATGATGCTAATAATACTCTTAGTGGTTCCTTGGTAATGGAAGAGAGTGGATGCATGTTTAGGTCTAGTTTTTCACTCTGCCTTGTTTTTGTTATCTAATTATCTGAAGTATGCAAACCTTACCCATACATCCAAGATGGGTCCCAAACCACTCACAGATGCAGAAAAGGATCAGTGTTCTAGCTCTAAGAGAAAAAGTCACTATCTTTGAAATATGCAGCTGATTAGAATGTGATAGGATGACTATATATGAAGGCTTCTTTTTTACTGCCATGTACCACCTACCGTCTAATTAAGTTCCTGCTGCTAACACCTGCCTTGGAGCCTAGAAAAAGACTTCAAAGAGTACAGATAGATTCATGGTGATTGTCTGGAAGAGAAACCAACATTTGACACATAATTTATGAAGAAATATGTAGAGTGAGTGGTAAGGATACACATGTTGAGGCAAGGTACTTTATTCTCTAACTTTTCAGTATTAAACCATCTTCAGAGAGAATGTGTTTAATACCGAAACATTAGAGAATAAAGTACCTTGCCTCAACTTGTGTATCCTTACCACTCACTCTACATATTGAAGAAATATATCCAGAGATGGTCTAGAATGTGTCAGAGAGGATGCAGCAGCAAGTAATTATTTCAGTCATCCATTCATTTTCTAATCACCTGCATATTTCAGAGATAATGACCTTTTCTTCCCTTAGGGTTAAACTTACCCTTTTCTGCATTCGAGAGTGGTTTGAGACCCATGCTGGATGCAAAGATAAGATTTGCAGACTTGTAAGGAAAACAAGTTGAAGTGTAAAAAACTGAACCTCAACATACATCCAACCTCTACCATTACCAAGGAAGTACTGGGGATGTGGGCATCACAGGGGTACCAGCTATGCTCTCTTAATTAACAGGTGCTATCAAAACAAAATTACCTAACTTGAGGAGCTTCCATGGTATTGTGTGACTAATGACGAATGCACTGTGCCCAAAGGGTCGGATTTCTCTTCTTATATTTTTTTTATCTTTTGCACCTCTCTTCTTGATCATTATTTATATCCATCTTTTTACAGTTGTCGTCTTCTGTTTTTTTACTCTTACAGGTATCTCCTTTTCCCTCTTTTATATTTCTCTTCTTCTTGGGATGGTAGCCAGGAAGGGAAGAGGTGTGGGTGCCAACTTTATCTTGTGGGTATTGGGTGGTGTCAGAAGAGAATTATGGGTTTGGAAGTGCGACTAAAATCGTGCAGCCTTTAAGAAAAGAATGCAGAAATAGAAGAGAGAGAGAGATGCTGGATTTAAGCGGAGGTGAATTATCTGGGAGGGACAGGTGTTCTGCGAGACCCAGTAAACTATAATGAAACTAAGAAGAGAGCAGGTGCAGAAGGAAAATAATAAGAGATAACAAGCTTGCAGGTGATGAAATGGATACTATTAAGAAGGGAGGATATCATTGCACAAAGATCATTAATGAGAAGACAAAATTACTGTATAAAGTTAACATTCACTTGTGGTGATTAGGTGTGGAATCGAGTATGTGATGACAGTGCTGGAGAGATGATTGATCGAGTGCTGATTAAAGTGGTGTGGACATGTGAGGAGGAGGATTGAGATACTATAGTTGTTGTTTTAAGTCACCCCTTCAGTGCAGCACAAAATTTTTCAATACACTTCAATACACCTACAAAATCTTATTAGTATCTCTTTTGTAAGATAAGGTATTTTACATTCAATCAAATATAAGTGTTGCATTAAAGTTTGAAATTTGATCACCTTATATTTCACTGTTGTCATTATTTGTTACATTAAATAACACTGCATAATATATCTCACCATATCTGAAGAATCTTCACTCATTTCTAATATGGAAAATCAGTGAGGAGACCAATAAGATCTGAAAAGTGAGTGGAGAATGAACACCTAAGAAATTATTTAAGCCCGATTGGCAGAATTTTGAGTTTTAACAAGGGCTACACCTAAGTCACAATACTGTAACATTGTATTCTTCATCTTTCTTATATATTGACAGAAACAATTATTCTAAACTCAAAATTCTGGCACTTGTGATTTAAATAAATGGATAATAATGTTATGTACGTCTACATAGTAGAGATGATTAATTTTTTCAGCAACAATTTGTTTTAGATTCCTTCATTTTGTGATCTTGTACACTAAAAAAAAAAAAAAAAACTTGGATTTTTCAGATTCCTGGTGTTCAGTCTGAATTTATATTGAGTAGTTGTAAGACAAATGAGTGTAAAGATGGTAAGGAAAACCTGGGCTCAGTCAGGGACACTCTTTACTCTTATGTTTCAACAGAATGTCTTCCTCAGAGAGTGACAGACATGGAAAGAACAGCTGCTTGTATTTGCTCGTAGTGGATCACTTATGTGGACATCTGCCATTAGTCCCTTAGCATGAACTTGGCTGCCAAACAAGATAGGCTTACAAAGCCTTCTCTATGGTCACCAACCATAGAGAGGGCTTTGTAAGCCTATCTTGTTTAGCAGCCAAGCTCACGCTAAGGGACCAATTAGCACGCTCCCTTGGCAGACGTCCACACAAGTGATTCACTACGAGCGAACATAAGCAGCTGTTCTTTCCATGTCTATCACTCTCTGAGGAAGACATTCTGTTGAAACATAAGAGTAAAGAGTGTCCCTGACCGAGCCCAGGTTTTCCTTACCATCTTTACACTCATTTGTCTTACGACTACTCAACATACCATGTACTAATTGATATCTTATTAGGTATGAGTGTCTCCTTATTTGTGTAGAATTCATGTACCATTCATTCCTAGCTCATCACAAGAGTTTAATAATAGTTTAATGACTTTCAATTTATGGCTTAGTCAAAAGTTTTACACATCTCATACAGAACAACAT
Organism: Callinectes sapidus; assembly: GCA_020233015.1. Classification (NCBI taxonomy): domain Eukaryota; kingdom Metazoa; phylum Arthropoda; class Malacostraca; order Decapoda; family Portunidae; genus Callinectes; species Callinectes sapidus. The sequence goes on from CM035197.1 coordinate 7,374,321, forward strand.
GTTGGTATATTTTAACCAAGTTCCTCTTGCCAGACTTTGATGGCGATGATTATTTGGGCCGTGGTGATCTAGAGGAGACCATCACCAAACTAGTTAGCCCACAGCGTTTCTCTTCAGAAGATATGGAGGTAAGTGCATTAACAGAAACTGAAGTCAGGTGATCTTTTGGACACAATGATCATTTCATTAAGAAAGTAGACTATCTGTATAATTACTATGAGATACCATGTCAATTTCTGAATCATTGTTATTTCAAATTTTGATGGTATTTAGCCATTACATAAGCATAATATGAAGCACCACACCTAGAAAGGGAATGATGTTCCAAACTCTATTCATTGCATATAATACTATAACATTGCACTGTTAGAAATGAGGTATAAAGTCCCTTAAAAAATTTGTGTTCCCTTATTCACCCAACATAGGCACAAGACAAGGGAATTACATCCCAAGAGGAAGGATAGGGAAGAGATGATATTAAGCTACATTTACATAGCAGCCAGTTGGCTAATAATGTAGCGCAACACCTACCCAACAGGTTGGCTAAGTAATGACACCAGTCACTTTACACACACTTTGGTGATGCAATACTGTGACATTAATTCACCATGCTTAGCAGTGGATCTACAGCACTGTATGGCCTAACTCTGTTGAGAAAATCCTGCAACAATGTCTAGTCATCAATTCTGGTGGAACAGTTGTCAGAATTACTTAATAAATAACCGAGTTACAAGTGTTTGAAAGGTGCAAAAGCTGGATACCATTTTGTGACATTCCTTTGACTGTGGCACATGACTCCCTTTTTTATGCAGGGCACTTCAAATGCTTATTCATTCATTCATTAACTTTCATGTAAGATCAATTTCACAGTTAATTGTTTTAAAGTATAATTAATTCTACAAGTTAATCTCACGCAGACAACACCTAACACATTACATATTCTGCACACGCACACTTTAGCTACGTCTGGCAACTGCACACGTACCCAAATTGCACCAGAGAGCCCCCAGACTGTAATGTAGGACAGACACTGGCTAGAGGGCCGAGGTATTTCTGTCCTACTGAAGCCGTATAAGAACAATATACGTGAGTGTCTGTCTCCAGTACTTTCCTTCAAGCCCCTAACATTGACAGCCTTCACCTATATGGATTATCTCTTCAACTCCTGAAAAGAGTGTAAGAACTCACATGGCACAGTGAGTAGTCAACTCTCAGGACTGCCATCTTAGCATTGCCTTTTGTCCCTGTGTTGTTTGTGCTACCTGTGCAGAGAACATTCCCTATAGTACAGTATACAGTGTGTTATGTGCCAGTTCCATAGTGCAGCAACTCATGTGCAATGATACAGTGTCGGTTATACAGTGTTGTGGTGGCATTTTGTGCTGTCTGCTGTGTCTTACTATGCTGTTATGGGGAAGTGTAGTCAGACACAACAGACAGCACAAAATACCACCACAGCACTGTATCACTGCACACGAGTCGCTGCACTATGGAACTGCCCCATACCGCACTGTATATAGGGAATGTTCTCTGCACAGGTAGCACAAACAACACAGGGACAAAAGGCAATGCTAAGATGGCAGTCCTGGGAGCTGGCTACTCATTGTGCCATGTACATTCGTAAACTCTCTTCAGAAGTTTTTTTTTATTTATTTATTTATTTTTTATTCATACAATCTGGGCTTTTTATGGGAATTTATAGGCTAAAGGAGACCACCTAATGGAGACCTCGTATCTGAAAGCCCACCCACTTGGGAACCATTACCCCGAGTGGACGTCCAGTCTCCACTCAGACCGTAGCCAGTATTTAAACCTATACACTCGGACATCCCAAGCCCCCCAGAGCGCAAGTGGTTCCACTCTACCACAGCAGCCCCCAGTTGAGGAGGTAATCCATGCAGGTGAAGGCTGTCAATGTTAGGGGCTTGAAGGAAAGTCCTGGAGACATACTCATGAATATTGTTCTTATACAGCTACAGTAGGATACAAATACCTCGGCTCTCTAGCGTGTGTGTGTCCTCCGTTACAGTCTGGGGGCTCTCTGGTGCAATCTGGCTATGTGTGCAGTTACCAGACAGCTAAAGTGTGTGCGTGCAGGATATGTATTGTGTTAGGTGTTGTCTACGTGATCTACCTAGCTAAATGATATACCTACAGACATCAATAGACACATTGTAACTTGGAAAGCATAAATTCATGTTGACAACACAATGGTCACAATGCACTTTACCCAGGTACAGATCTGTAGTACACACACACACACACACACACACACACACACACACACACACGGAAATGAGGACAGTGATCAGAGACAACTCTTCAAGCTGGAGTGGTGTCACAAGCAGAGTACCACAAGGGTCGGTGTTAGCACCCATTATGTTCCAGATATACATAAATGACATGCAAGAAGGCTTAAACAGTTATATAAATCTGTTTGCTGATGATGCTAAATTGTTTATTATAAAGAGCCACAAAGATTGTATGAGCTACAGAGAGATATTAGAAATGGGATATGTGGCTCGACACACAGAATGTTAACGAATATCAGGGTGGCATTCCATTATATGGATAAAGATATGATGAATAAAATTATAGCCACTATGATACGTCCCAGGTTAGAGTATGCAGCAGTTGTGTGGTCTCCACATAAAAAGAAAGATGTAACGAAGATAGAAAGGATTCAGAGGGCAGCCACAAAGATGGTACTGGAGCTGAAAGATTTAACATATGAGGAGAGGTTGAAGGAAATGGAACTGCCTACCTTACAAGCCAGAAGAGAAAGAGGAGATCTAATAACGATGTATAAAATAGTGAACTGCATTGACAAGATTGACAAACAGGATCTGGTGGTACTAAAGGAAGATGATGGTGGAAGGATGAGAGGGCATTCAAAGAGGATCAGAAAAAGACAATGTTTGAGAGACACTAAAAAGTACAGCTTTCCGCATAGAACGGTGGATGTTTGGAATGGATTAAGTGAAGAGATTGTTACAGCAGCAAGTGTGCAGAAATTTAAGGAAATGTTGGATATATATAGATATGGAGACAGGACAATATGAGCCCTGCTCAAGCCCTGTATAATACAACTAGGTAAATACACACACACACACACACACACACACACACACACACAAGCTGATGAAAGGAACAAGCAAGTTGTTGACACTGAATTAACTACACTATTGTTGGTTCCTTCATAGCAACAACAAGGCATTGTTAAGTGTTTGAAGTCAGTTAGCTGTCAAACTGAGGCTTGAACTGATTGATTCGGCTTACAGCAAAAACATAAGATCTCACCTATATAGTTAAGGAATAGAAAATTTCTGCATCATTTTTTTTTTTTTTTTTTTTTTTTTTCAGGCTCTAGTCAACCGAGTGCTGGAAGAAGCTGATCTGGATGATGATGGAATGTTGGCTTTTGCAGAATTTGAACACGTCATTTCAAAATCTCCTGACTTTGCTAAGTGAGTAAATAGGAGGGCAAATCCTGAAAAGAACCCCTGATTACCTTGACTCCTTTCTTCACATTAGAAGCACTTATTCCAATCCATGAAAAGATCACCACAATAGTTGTATTTTCTTGAAAACCTAACTATATTCTTTACATACATGAATAGATATAGATATAATAAAAATTGGTACAATAGTGAGATTTCCATAGAAATTGAAGACTCCATTAGTGGTGCATGTGATAATTTGTCAAGAGAGTTTGTGATCAACATATGAAAGTCAAGGTAAACAGTGGCTTTTTTTCAGGCCAATGGCCCACCAAACCATGAGACATTTGGTGAGAGCCTCTGAATAACATTGGAGAAAAAACTAACAAATTAATGTTTAGGATTTGTGACTTAGTATGAGAGAGAGAAATGTAACAAAACCCATCATGGTTTCTTTCTAAAGAGAATTGTAGAACTAAATATGGGAAAGATTCTTATGAAATATTGTTATTGAAAGAATGACATTCACAGAGTGATTAGTGAAAGGAAAAGAGGAGTTAGGAAAAGTAGGACATATGTGGATAAGAATTTTCATTCCAGAGGCAATGAAAAGGTCAACAAAAGGGAACATAATTTAAGATTGAAGTTCGTTACAGAAAATGGAGTGCATACTCTGAGAATGTGGAAAAGCCATTTAGTATATCAGGGACAACTTCTAATTCTGTCATAGATTTTAATTCCATAGTTTAATCTAAGTGCTTCTTTCAACTTTCAACCTAATGTAAAATCATTATCATCAGTTTCAGTCTAATTTCATTCACTAATTTCAGCATTTTCTAATTTCAGTTCATTTAGGATACGTCTCTGAGAAAAATCAACTTGTAGCAGAAGCAGCTGCAACATCTGCATTTGAACATTGTGTTTTGTTTGGGAGCTTCCAGCCATTATCTCGGCCAGCAGCTCCCCATCAACTTGTGGAGTGAACAGTGTAATTGTTCATTACCATTGTGCAAGAATCTCACTTGTGATCAAAATATGCAACAGCATTGGCAGACTGACTTGTTATACTATTATTACATAGGAATCTCACTTTCATGAATATTTTTCAATAATCATGATAAAATGACAGTTTGTCAAGAATCAGAGATAAACTACTTTATATTTCCCTCAATAATGCACGTATGAATGGCAGTGATTATTAAAACTGGAGAGGACTTTTTATGTTTGCATGTTTAGTTCATATATTAAGGAAGATTAAAGAATAAAGCAGCTCCATGGCAGCCTATCTCACATCTTTATGTCCATCAAGACTCAATGATTGGTTTGACATTCCTTAACCATAGGGAGAGGTCTGTGTTCTGCAATGGGCTGGTAAAGTCTATGATAATGATTAAGAAAAATCAAGATACTTATTTATACCTTGGACATTCCACAACACAGTTATTGCATTAAGGATTTATCTGAAGCAGTTTAGATTGATATGGTTGTCATGACCTTCCATAGCCTCACATCTTTAGATGTCTAAGAATGAAGAGATGAAATGTAGAGTGAGATGCAATGCATTAGAATCAACTTTCTATTTATATTGGCTCTTTGGTAACTGACTTGATAAGCAAGAATTTCTAAGAGATGAAGTGTACAGTTTCAGGGTTTCCAAGACTTAAAAGCTATTTAATTTTGGTTTTGCCAAATGAATGAAGTGTTAGGAAATATAAATAGAAAACTCACCTGGTCATAGAAATTTATTTGCTGAATATCTTCCCCTTGTCGGCTGAAGACCTCACCCTCACTATGAGAAGAGTGTGTGTGCGCGTTTGTAGGAGATAACTCTGCGAATGAAATAATGAATAATTTAAATAAATTATCAAACCTTTGGAATATTAATAATCAACATGAAATGTCAAACTATTATACAAATCTACATCTGCATGTATTATAATCTGACTGATGGACAGGATGGCTCTCATAAAGCACCACACACTCCTACACACATCACTCCCACTTTATGTAGAGATATATATGTATTGTCTATAGATTAGGGATTTTTAGTTTACTGTAGATTACTGAATTATGTCTAAAAAAAACCAAAGATTTGAATGTTTTATATGTGTTATAAATAAAACCAAAGACTTCATAATTATCAGTTATGTGTTATTTTCACCTAATAATCAATAATACTTATCCAATGTACACAACCCACAATGGGAGCTTTGTGTAATTAAAAAAGTGAATTGGTTATACTTGACACTTGTAAAGTCAATTTTTACTTACCAGCTAACAATATTCTTCCTTGCTGATAACTCAAATTCAGTAAGAGGGAACTATTTCCTGCTAAAAAAAAAAAAAAAAAAAAAAATTAAGCCCTCAACCAGAGAGATTAAGTAATTAGTACAGAAAGAGGAGTCGACAATTGTAAGCATATGGCAAGAGTAACTCATGGATAATGAAGGCTGTGGTATCATGATAGACTGCCACTTTACGTTGGGGTAGTAATGTATTAAAAAAAAAAAACACGCGTATAGGGAACTCCTTGCAGAATAACTATTTTACACCCTGGTGCAGACTTGATGAAGCTGCCTTTCTATGCTTATTTTGATCCAGAGGGATAAGGCAACTCCAGGGATTCTACTAGCTAAATATCACTGACCAGAACTTCTGACGCATATAAAGCTACACCTTTCTCAACACCACTTCATGTCTACCTCCCCTTCCCCTCTCCTTCTTTCTACATAATATCTCATACCTAAGTTGACCAGTCACATTTTTTCAACATGTCCCGCTTATTTTCAAGTTAGCTAAAACCGCTTCTTTTCCTTTTTTTTTTTTTTTCTTTTTTTTTTTTCGATCTGCAAAGTGTATCACATTTCAAGGGAATTAATATTTCATCCTATTTTACAATTTCACTATCTGGTAACATTATGCCCCCGGTGTATTCGTAGCAGTCTTGTGTGTCATGTACGCGTGTGAGACGTGACGCTTACCCACGCTGCGTCGATCAGTAATGTTTAGTGTTTGATTAGCATCCCTCGCGTGAACCATTGACTGCGTGCCACGCTTATGATCACGGTGTTAAAATAAATTGTCCATTCAATTATCGTTTGCTGAGTGAATAGCTATTCTTAAAAAGTGCTTCATCAAGTGATATGCGATGTGAAATTATGTCAAAGTGACTTTAGCATAGCACATGGAGGAATTAAAGATATAGTCAAACATCTTGACACCAAGAGACACAAGTCTGTTGATGTCAGTGCATCCTCCAGTAACGCTGTCACTGCTTACTTTAAAAGTGCCAAACCCACTGACAACGATCATCTTGATACACGTCAAAGACACCTTATCTTTAGCCAATGACAGCTAACATGGAAAAGAGGAAAGATGACAGATGTCACTTTGTGAGAATTATAGTTAGGAAGTGTTTCATCATCGCTATAATTCTTAAGCGCTGCAAAGTATTAATAAGTATCCCGTTAAGAAAAGATTATACCACACTACCATTAACGTTGATTGTTATGTCCCCTTAATGCATGAAGCATTTTTGAAGCAAGACAGGTGGGCTGGCAGGTCAGACGACATGTGAGAATAGAATGTAATAATAGAAATAATCCCTTGCTTGCAAATTAGTTTTTTTTATCGAATTTGAGGTTTGCAACAACGTCTTGCTTATTTCAAGATAAAGACTGTGGTGCAAAGGAAATGACAAATGAAGTTGGTCATTGAACGGTGCACTCAATAAGGTAATGTAAAAATTATGTTGCATATAACACACAACATGCTTCAAGTGTCTGTCGGTATCATCGTGGCCCCCCGTGTAAGGACGGGACGCGTTGAATTTTATGCCTCTTCTGTATGCTGTCCCGTGCCTTGTGGTCACTTACAATTGTTAGGATGAGTTTTGAGGTTAAGGAAACGGCCGTGCGGCTTAACATCATTTACATACGTAATGAAGCGGTCATCCTTCCGTCGCGCGCCCTCCCGCCCTCAGGTGTCAAGACTATACCAGTGTGAGACTGTCCTGCAATGTGTGTGTGTGTGTGTGTGTGTGTGTGTGTGTGTGTAGAGAGAGAGAGAGAGAGAGAGAGAGAGAGAGAGAGAGAGAGAGAGAGAGAGAGAGAGAGAGAGAGAGAGAGAGAGATTACCACTCCTAAAATGCTACAAGATGTTTATTTATCTAAAAGTTTACTCGGGAACAAGTTACGAAGAGAGTGAGTAAAGACCAACAGGTGGTTACAAGGTTGATGTGTAGCAAGACATTGAAATCCGTGAAAGTCCCCACACCACCCATCCCCTGCTGTCCACCACTCACAGGGCTGGCCTGCCAACCTCCTTCCATTTTCCTTTACATAACAATTCCCACTATTTGAATTAATTCCGGACATAGCAGCGATCTAGGACTGTGTGCAAATCTTAATTGCCAAACTACTGTAAATCTTGTCTTAGTATCGGAGTCTGATCTCGGAGACTAATGAAATTTTATGGAAAAAATCAGGAAAATCAAAATTCAATTAAGTCAAGGCCTGCGCGGGACTAATGTGGCCAGAGCCTCAGGGCTGCCAGTCACGTCTCGCCCATCCAGCCTTCATCTCGACGTACGGCTCCGCACCAGCGGCCAAGCGTACATCCGCACCTTCTTGAGTTCTCCATTTTATACTTTAATTACTATCTTTTTACGACCGTCTTATTTCGCTGAACTGGAGACGTGGGACATTCCGCGACTGGCATTCACAATCTATGTTAATGAGGTGTATACGTGATTCAAATATCCTACCACTATTCTATGCTGATTATTTTTAGAAAGTCAAGGTCACACCAAGGTGTAAACGTCAGAAAGATGAAGTTGCTTCAGAAGTCAACATTTCTCAGAAATAATAGAAAGAAACTTTTCATGATGTGAACGCTGTCATGACCCGCGGACCAGTCTGGGCAGCAATAATCTCTGCTTGTGTGGTCGGACGTTCAATACATTTCAATACATATATGTAGAGATCTCTTGCACTGGTCTTTAATATATTAAAGTGTGTGTGTGTGTGTGTGTGTGTGTGTGTGTGTGTGTGTGTGTGTGTGTATGTATACGCGTAAGTGAGTGTGTCGGTTTTCCCACCCAAATATTAAACCTGTTCATCAGCACTTACTACTTTTTTTTTCTCCCATAAAGTGACATCATCACTTTTACAGTTTGAGAAGTTGGCAAACTAATAGAAAATCTGTCTTTGGTCAAACATCATGGCGACAGCTGGCCACCATCCAATGCACAGCATGACGCTATGACATGAGCGTACCTTCGGTCTAATCTCGAGACACTTTTCCTTCGATACACGCACCGAGAATAATATCTTTGTCCTGTTCCTGCACTGGATAAATGTAGGTACCCTCCACCACCGTGCAGCTAAGTTACATGTTACAGACGAACAATGCTTCTGCGTAATTTAGTTTCATCTACAGTCTACACCGGTCACGCCACTGACTGAATGAGGATAAAATCTGGCATTTTGGTAAGGAGAAAGAGAAGGAACTGAGTAACACCGAGCAGCAAAAGTAAAGACTATACGTACGTACCATCAAATATATAACAAAATAGCCACGAGAATAATAATAACCATTATAATCAATGGCAGGAAGTGACAGCTTGTGAGTGAGGAATGATATTAGTAAATGACTTAATCATGAACAGCAGCACTCGAGAAATCACTTGAACACAACCAAAAAATAACGGAAAGCTCTATAACGAAATCAAGAGCGAGCCGGAACTGAGAGTATTTATCTACGTCTACTGTCCTCATCCACTTCCCTCCCACTCTCACCACACCCCTCCAGTCAGACGCGTCTTCTGTAGGGAATAGAGGGATGAGACGCGACATGAGTCATCCCCAACCACTCCCACCACCCCTTCAGCCCACTAATAAAGTGCACGCGACTGGAAAGTTGGCTGTAAAAATCTCATCAGTTCAGGATCATCCCGGAATACACGGTGATGTGCTTTGTGTTCGGATGGTTCTGGTAGGCTTACCCTGATAACCCTTGCCGTGCACACCTGGACACAGACCAACTCAATTTCTGACGGTAGAAATTAAGTATCCATTCTATTTAATTAATCACTAAGTCATAACCAATGTCATTTAAGATTTAATAAATGCAAAGATGTTTTTCTTTCAAATTCCGTGCAAACTACAAATATCTGGGTGCCTTTCTCTCTCTCTCTCTCTCTCTCTCTCTCTCTCTCTCTCTCTCTCTCTCTCTCTCTCTCTCTCTCTCTCTCTCTCTCTCTCTCTCTCTCAGTAACAACCATAATAAAGACAAAACCAACAAATAACTCATTCCAGTACATCACATCAAAATGTCCCCACGCACCTTCTTTTTCACCGTCGATTATGAATTTCACATCACTGGTGGGAAAGCTACTGTCTCCCTGAAGGCTGTTCCGCCCTCTCTACCGCTGACTGTAGTACCGCAGATAAGACACTGGAAATAAATGACAGGTAAAAAAGAAATAATGTAACATAACGAGGAAAATACTTATCTTACTCATACACACAAAGGTGAAATGCCGCTTTAAAATTAATTATATGCGTTGTAATGTGCATCTTTGTCTCCGCCTTCATGAAAACCAACAATGTGTGTCTTATAGCAGGAGAGCATGTAGAGGCGTGGCGTGGTTCAGTGTGGCGTGACTGTCAGTGAGGGCGGGAAGCAGGTGGTAACTGGAGGGAATCTTACTTTTCAATCGCGTATTTGATCATTCCTTCCTCTCTCTCTTGATTGAAACAATATGGGTGGAGGAGAGGGATGGGAGATGGACGACGAGGAAGGAGTGAGAGCCAGCAGCAAGAGGAGGAGGAAGAGGCAAAGAGGCACAGGGAAGGGAGGTCAGGGGTCTCAGTGGATGTGATGAGCCACCTCCGCTCTGCACCGGGCGCCATCTGCTGCCGGGGTGCGACGCTACTCGACCTCTGCCCCTAGTGACCCTGCATGTCCTTTCCTTCACCTTGTAAGTCCACTAATAATAAGCTTGAGCAGGGTGCTGCAACTTTATTTCAATAGTTTCAACCTGTAACGCAAACATCATGACACCACCACAACCATCACATATTTGTAAGACATGACACCACTCCACAAAGACCACACTTGAAATTACCAATATCAACACAAAACACATATGTTGTATAATGCAACCAATAATCAATCAATGAAACGAATAAAGACTTACACGTTGCCTCCCGTCACAGGGCCTACGGTGCATGACACTAACACTAACACCAGCTGTAGTCATTTCAACTCTCGCTACCTGGTGAAGTAATAAGCATGGTGGTAGATACGTACACTGTTCATGCACCCCAACAAGAAAATAACCCATATGGTGACTCGGCACCACAAGCAGGCTGACATATAGCATCTATGAAAAATCCGAGCACTGACAATAAACCAAACTTCCTGTACATTAATATGATTGACGATACAACCTTCGTATTGACGCTTGTCACATCGCCACCGTTCTGCTATGTGACTTCATTCACAATCTCTTTCATGAATAACAATAGTGCTATTTCACTGGCTACACTAGTTATCACAGAGGCACAATCCGCTGATATAATTACATTTTTTATAACACCTGCAAAAAATCAAATAAAAAAAGAAAGAAAAAGAAAAAAGAAATAAAGGTAATACTTGAAAATATAAGCTGCACAATCGTCTTTCATTAGATTCTCATATTACGAAAAATCCAAGTTATTCTTCAAAAAAATCACCATAAGAAATCTAATCATAATGCTCAGATGAATGAACGAACACGCCACGCCAGGACCGTCACGGCACGCACTCGCTGCCCTCCAACGGCGACACACCGAGCCACGCAGGCAACCACTGGAGATGCGTCATTCAAGCCTGATGTAGCCTATCTCTTTGTATGGAAGTTCAACCTAAACTGTTAACTAGCCGCCTCTTGCAGCTTTCCTCTCTCTCTCTCTCTCTCTCTCTCTCTCTCTCTCTCTCTCTCTCTCTCTCTCTCTCTCTCTCTCTCTCTCTCTCTCTCTGCGTTAACACTAACTAACATTCCACGCTTAGCTAAAGAAACTTTCTGGATCCGCGAGATTTACTTAGATATACATCAACCTGCTTTCATAATCACACACACACACACACACACACACACACACACACACACACACACATTTTGTTATGAGAAGGAAAGGAAGTTAGCTGTGTTAAGGTGCCTCGATAGTCTCCCTTCCGAACCTCGGCGTCATCTGTCAGAGCACTGGCTCACCCCTCCCACGACCCAGCAGCCCCGCTCCTGCCACAGTCGGTCTGCTGTTCACTGTTCGCTGGCCCCAAGCTAAAAACTTGAAGATGAATTATCGCGCTGAGTCTCAGGCAGCACACATTTGCGGTTTTTATTCCTTGGTGTTATTTCATTCGTAGGACATCAGAAGACAAGTAACCAGCTTTATTCACCTCAGCACCACCATCAGCAGTAGCAGCCAAGTGGCATAACAACACCATTGAGTGCATTGAACTTTCAAGTGCATTTCACCTGCCTGACCCCTGCCAAGCTTTCCCGTAATCTTCCAAACTACTCAAAATTATCAGTCCTGAAACTCTTTTCAACAATATGATTACGGTTAACTGTCAAAATTTTCTGGGAAAATCTTAGTCGCAAATACATTTTCCAGTAGCAAACAAATTTCTCAGCAATTTATCTAATGTTAATCAATCTACTGAGGAAGCAAAACTTCTTGGTATAATTTTGAAGTACAATAGTTTATTGTACCTGCGCAGCACCCACTGCCTCGTAGCGGCATAACTTGGAGAGCAGGTCGCATGAACTAGACCGTGATGAAAAAGCCCGAGTTGAATCTCCATGAGGAATTTGCTCCCATCAGTGTACAATCGAAATTCAGGTGATCTTTTTCACTTATGAAAAACGCTCCAATATTCTAATAATCAACTATTCTGTTTATAGCTGATAAAGATGAAATCATATGAAAATCTTCTCCCATGACGGCGGTCACTGGCTTGCTTGATTTACCACCACCGCGCTCTTCACCAGCAGATTCTTTACCGCTGATACTGTAGGAAACTTTCTCGAAAGCATATAACCAAGACATTATAATTGGCTGATACCGTTCCCATGTGTGAGCCGGGACGAGGGTTCACGGCTTGCGGGGGGAAGGAGCGCGGCCCGCCAGCCCCCTGCAGGTCATGAGTCAATTGGCGACTTCCCGTCGAGATTGAGTCGGTGGATGGTCCATTGTGTACCTGGATGGGTGGAAGGTGGCGGGGTCTTCTTCCGGGCGCCACTCAGCTTTCCCTCCGAGCTCGTCCGCCCAACTTCCGTGCCGCGCGCTGACTTGACTTACTTCACTTATGAAGTACAACACAATCAGCAATAACTCAACACTTACAATGCCAACTTCTATCATAATTCTCTCTCTCTCTCTCTCTCTCTCTCTCTCTCTCTCTCTCTCTCTCTCTCTCTCTCTCTCTCTCTCTCTCTCTCTCGCCGCCCTTCTCACATTATTTCTGCATCACACGCCGCCCTCCTCAATTAGCAAGTCTATGCCCACTGCACAACAAAAAGCTTACTGAAGTCTTGTGTACATTAACTTATGTGTCGAGGTGGACGTGTTTGCGTATGTGGGAACGTGTGTGCGCGTGTGTGTGCTCCCGCGCGGTGGACACACACTCCACTCTGCCACTGTGGAACGCTCTCCTGCCCCTTCCCCCCCCCTCCTGGGCGTCCCTCACCTGTCAGCCTCACCCAGCCAGCCCCTACCCACCGGCCTGCCCCACCTATCCCACCTCGCCCTCACCCAACCGGCCCCAATCACACCGCCCCGACCTGACTTATTACACGTTGGGAGGCCTGCTAGCTTGTGTGCCGCTGGTCATCACACTCACACACACACACACATCACACCCACACCCACCACACACACCACACCACACACACACACCACACACACACACCACACACCACACACACACACACACACAGAACGAGGAGAGAGAGAGGGAGAGGAGATACAGGAAGGAGAGATCAGAGAGAGATCAGAGAGAGAGAGAGAGAGAGAGAGAGAGAGAGAGAGAGAGAGAGAGAGAGAGAGAGAGAGAGAGAGAGAGAGAGAGAGAGAGAGAGAGAGAATAAATATAAAAAAATATATGAAATAAAAGTAATGACGCATAATGTGGACGATTACAAAAAAGGGACTGTAAATATTAAAAGGTAAACGGATGGCCATATTCTGTCAACAAGTGATAGAAAAACAAAATGAAAGACGGCACAAAGTCCGATTAAATTAATAAGACCTGGGACGTATTCACTATAAGCAATGCTAACAACATACAAACAAGCAGTACTGTACTTGCTTAGTAAGGAGTAAGTTTCGTCAGGAAGCAACACAGTGCTATGTTTCAACAATACTGCAGTGGGTACCGTTGCGCCACTTTTGTTCTTTCTCGGAGTGTCTTTTGTGCTGTTCTCCACTGCCCCGTGTTCTGGGTCTACAACCTGCACGGAGCATACAGAGAACACACATGTCTATATGATTAAGGAAGTCTTTGCTGGTTCCCCTGGAGCGGCCAAGGCACCATTACTGTTGCACGGAAAAGGAAAGCTCACCCATCTTGCAGGTCAATAGCAAAACGGAAATGTCCAAAATATTTCAAAAAGTTTACCAAAGGTCAGAAAGAGCTTTACAGTGTATGGCATGGTCTATGGTTAGTAAACTGCATATCTCTTTTTTCTGTGTCAGTAAGGATAAAATTACTGCATAATGTAATTCAAAAGCATAATAGATAGTACTGTGATTGCTTGCAACCAAAACTAAATTTCACTAAACTATTCTGAATATGACGTTATGAAGCATGGGAAGGAAATTGTTGAATGAAAGAAAAAACAAACTTGACTGAAGATACTTGTCATCGTGTAACTGCCCACCTCCAACACACGCACTGCAATGTATCAGTCAACAACGGCCAAAGTTGCTCATGGGTTAGGTTAACATTCATTCGTACAGTGCGTGAGTTTGCAGTTAAGATAGTTATGAAAGCATAAAATGCAATATTGCGCCACTAAACATGCTCCCAAAGACGGTGTCGCGCAGGGCACTGGGAAATAATTAGAGGCAATGTACATATACCTGAGGCCAAGCTACCAGACAACACGCCCTTACTGTCTGTGAGTGATGACGGTGTGCTCCTCCCCTCCCCCTCCCTCTATTCTCCTCAACCTTAACGCGCGTCGCCGCAGATGGCCTCTTCGGTGAATAATTGAGCTTGTGGCTGCATCATGCTCTGCTAACAGCGCATGACGTGACTCCACGCCCTGACTGACCCCAAGGAACACTCGTTCTCCGTCACTCTCTTAATTACGTTGAGGCTTGAGGCGGGAGCAGGCAGATGGCGCGGCTACTTGCACAAGAACCTTTTCGGTTTAGAGGAAACCGGCCAAACCACATTTTTTTTGTTTTTTCAAGAAGCTACAACATAAGGGACAACAAGAAAGAGACAGAACACATTGATTCGCTACATACAGCATTATGTAGTACATATTTCAAGTACCAGAGTTTGAGCCAAACTTGTTCTCACTCACACACACACACACACACACACACACACACACACACACACACACACACACACACACACACGTGTACACAGGTGCGCGCGCGCGCGCGCACACACACACACACACACACACACACACACACACACACACACACACACACACACACACACACAGCTGGTTAACAAGGTCGCATGCTCACACCACAATAGAGGACATTTCATGGCAAAATTCACCGAGCCGTAGTAATCATTATGAAAATTATTTTCTATACAAACTACAGATAAACTCTCCTGTATGAACCACTGATCAAGTGTCTTTCGCCATTACGTACTTCAGTTGTTGTTTTTCTTTCACGGAGGAATGTAATAGGGATGAATGATAATGGCTCTGTATTCCGTACACACACCCTCCCTCAGGTGAGCCACGACTGCCTCTCAGCACCTCAAACCACGCCGGTCAGCAGGGTACAGCCCACCCAACGTTCACTTTTCGTCACCCTGCTGGACTCAGGCTGACTAGAGTGACATTTGTTACCATTCTCGGAAATCTTAGCAATAAAACTTCTCTGGGTGAAGCTATGGTATGTCAGTCACTGATAGCACAGGATCAATGACAGGTACTTGTTCGTTATGTAAGTGATCTGTATTGAAAGCCAAGTTGTTCATCCGATATCTTACTTAAAGTTTACAAAACTCGGAAAGCAATCTCAGCCTCTCAATTATCAGGATTCGTCCATTCCTTCTTCCCCATGATGCTCCCAGTAGCTCATCTCCACCACTCCATCCCCCCTCCCGGCTCACCCCTCTCACCCGACTCACCTGCTAGCTGCCGGGGTCCCCGTCAGTGCGGCTCTAGCTGTTGTAGGAGCAGGGTGTATCGCGGGCTTCTCAAGAATTGTACGTCATCTGTCGACACTTCCTTAATGGCTGGCTGGGACTGACTGTCGGATGCGAGTCTGAAAGGTGTGTGCCAATTAATATTTCCCTTTCTCTCAAGATAAGTGTTGATCATCACAAAGAAACACGAAGGAATTTAAACTATTTTTATAGGAGATACCCAAGTTCGCAATCTGTTTAACTTCGCTAAAACAAACTTACGAATTTGAGTTAAGAATTTACTGAAGCGTAGTCACATGCGATGTCATGACGGCAAGCATGCATCAATAAACTGCCTAAGGAATGCAAGCCGAACACGGATTGCTGCTGTCTACTGCGGCATCCAAGTCTCCGTCAGGGCAGCAAGCTCAAGGGAACCTGCCTCGGCGGCGGCACCTCGCCACCACCCTCACCTGAACGTCTTGCCCTTACCTAATGTTTACGAATGTCTTTCTTGATACAATGTACTATACTATTAATATCCGTATGGAAAATCTGTCGTAGCGTGCTCCTCTTTCTAGGCAGTGTTAGTAATCTCATTACTAATCTAATCGTATTCATCGTTCTAATTACAGCAAACACCCACATTCAATGACTTACGTAGGAAGCGCCACTCGAGCTCGTGGATTATTTGGCGCCTGTTCCCTGTTTATTGATACGCACTCATCATTAACAAATAGCAGCACTAACAGCCTCAAGCACCACGCAGGCAGGATCCTTACACCCATGCCACGCTGCTATGCCTCGGAGACCCGTGTTGCCAAGAAATAGAAAGGGTAAACGGATAAGATGCAAGCAGGTGCAAGTCGTCTCAGAGCAGCTGGCGGGTCAAATTTGTGCCTATAAATGGAGACGCTTGTGCCAGTCTTGTTTCCTTATGAAGCAGGCCACCACCTGCGCCTGCCCGCCGCGGGCATCCTGCACTTTACATACATGCAAGTCTTTCCTTCACCTGTAATTGAATCTAAATCTCTTTGCGTTTCACATGAAGAGGCTCACAGCCCGTGCATGCCCGGTGCCTCAAGGGAGATGTGTGGGAGGCGTGGCCCGTCACGTGAGGGAGGAGGACGGAGGAGCGAGGGTGAGGAGGGTCCGTCACACCACCTGCCCCACACCTGCTGTTTTACTCTCAGTGTCTTGTTCACGCGTTCACTAACTTCCATATTTGACATCTTCACATATTTTCATAAGCAGTTAGGCTTCCTATTCTTAACGTGTCTTGTGCTCTTGAAAATAAATATACACTCCTTAAAACATAGCACGTTCTGGATCTCCTGCTCCCCGGACCAATAAACAGGTTTCATGATCTTTTTTTCTGTAATTTCCATTTGAAGCCTCCTGGTTGCCTTGAGCTTACACCTGCCTCCCCCAAGGCTAACAAACGTCTGCACCTGCCTGTGAGCCAGCCTGTTCAGACACACCTGCCTCTCCTGCTACACCTGCCCCTCCTTTGTTTGCCAGACTACAAACATCTGTCATTTCTCAGTCCCTCCAAACATCGGCTATCCTCACACGTATCATTACACGTCGCACACATTTTCTATCTCTTTTCTGCCAAAACTCCCGTCTTTCCTCCACAGTCTTGCACTTCCATCCGTAACCATGCATATGCTTTCTTTCCACATTTCCTAATGATGGACTGGCTCATTATATTCACTAAGTGACTACAATTAATCGTCAACGCTGTGCGACTATGAGCTACATTGAATAATACCTATATATAGAAGGGAATGATTGGAAACAGACAGAACCAAGACTGAAGCGTAGAGGAAGCTGAAGACAATGCTTGAGAAGATCTGGCAGATATTTCCCACCCAACACTCTCAGTGATGTCTAACTCCCACGGTGAGCTGAAGCCGCGTCTCGAGTGCCGTGAGGAATGACCACTCTAACAACCCGTCATTTAACGCCTCTACCGCACCCCTGAGAAACTCCCAATTGAGTCTCATCCCCAAGTGACTCATTATATCAAGCCAAGATAAAGGAAGAACACCCTATCATCTGGAAACCATCTAGCACCCCTTGTGTTGCTTCTCACTTCAAAACTGAGAGTAATAATTGTCTGCGAGAAGGGAGAGCCGAGATGGGAGAGAGACGGGGTGTGATGAGCATCCGGTGGGAGAATGTCTCGTCCAGTTCATGTACAATTGTGATAAATGCCGGGATGAGTTAAATGGCCACGACCACAGCCAACGGGATGTCGGTACAAGGAGAGCGATGGTTTCTTACTCCGCAATGACTGGGAAAAGTTTTCTGAGATGACCTAGGATGATGATTCTTTGTATTAAGTGCAAGTATTAATATAAGTAAAGGGAAAAAACTTTAAGGTTAGTAATTCTGGTGATATGAAAACTTAGATCACCCCCTTCAGTACTGGTATACATTTTTACCACGAGTTTTGATGTGATTAGACGATTTTATTGAAGGGCCTATGGAGGTTACAAGATTAATGGTCAGAGACTGTACTATTCTAATCCCTACATGAGTTTCCGAAGCTGCATAAAATAAAAAAAATAAGCATAATAAATATGAAAATCCGTCCCAGCATTAAAGGTGTTAAATGTGTAAACAGCAAATATCGAATAATATAGATTTTTCCTCCGTCTGATTCTGACACGAACAGAGACTACAACAGGCTGACCGCAGGGTATACATGTACGTACGTAACCTCACCACAACATCATAGGCACAATACCGTTGTAGTGATAATGCTATAGACAACTTGTAATAAATCTCTCTCTCTCTCTCTCTCTCTCTCTCTCTCTCTCTCTCTCTCTCTCTCTCTCTCTCTCTCTCTCTCTCTCTCTCTCTCTCTCTCTCTCTCTCTCTCATTTGACGGAATGTGCAATGGTCGATGTGGTATCAAGAAAGAAGAGTTCGAGGACACCTTTTTTTTATTCAGGAATTTGCTTCTGTTCTGCCTTCCTTATATATCAAAAACAGGTGAAGTTTTATAAAGTGGGATATACACAAAGGCCACTTGTAACAATTCTTTAACCCATCGATTGAATGACCGCTTTCCATAACGAGCCATAATGTTTGTTATAACCGCTGATCTCTCGTTTTGTATGCACCGACCCTACTGGCTGTCGACATTCCTTACAAGACTACAATGACAGGTCTGACATGCTGCCACATAAACAACTCCACTCACAAACCACTTTCTCACTCAAACACATTATCATAACCGGGAACATCCACTAATGAAACATCTCAAACAGGAAGAAAAACATTAACTACACGCTTCGGCACTCAATATTACTTCATGTTTGATATTTCATCTTCGCGCAGATGAACACTAAAAATTGTGATCCCCCCAAGTCAAATGAATACCCGGAAAAGTTCAATTCACTTATAATTTTTCACCTTCATTTATTCCCTAGTGAAATGAAGACGAAAGATATTCAACTCAACCCTTTTCAATCTTTCACTGAGTGTCTATCCGCCTTATTCTCGACCTTCTTCCCTCTTCAACCTTTCAACCTCCACGCCAGTCTCACCTACCGTCAGTCTCTCATCATTACTCGCTCCAAATAACAAGAGCCACGTCAGGGTATTCCTTTATAATGCTGAGGAACGAAACATTACCAGAGATTCTATACACGGTGAATCTCCTTCGAAAAATAGAATGAAATACGATAAAAAATATATATATAGTAGGAGTGTGTGTGTGTGTGTGTGTGTGTGTGTGTGTGTGTGTGTGTGTGTATGTGTGTAAGGAAAATCCTGAAGGAACTAGTGGTGAAGAGAGGGATTGGATGGGAGACGGTGGTGGGGGAGGGGGGGGTTCGAAGGGTATCTTCAGGAGGGCGGGAGGGAGGGCTGGAGGAGCTGAAAGGAGTGGTCGGTCATTGGAGTGTGCAGCCTAACATGTGGAGGCTTCCTTTAGGAGGAGAGTGGAGGGTGTAGCGTGTCCTCCTAAGGCAGCCACTTCTTTACACCCATTGTCACTTTGCATAATAAACATGACCGCGCCATCCCCGACTACTAGCCAAGCAAAAGCCCTCTCCCTCTCCCTCTCCCTCTCTCTCTCTCTCTTATCGTCCAATCAATTAATTCTTCATTCTACTCGATCTGCTCCTAAATATTCCACATTCGCTCTAGGACTCGACAACCATCGCTTCTCCAAATGTTCTTTAAGTAAATTAGTAAGTTACGACACGCTCACTGCTGAACTTCTCTCCCTGCCAACTCACATGCCCAGTTCAGTCATTGCCTTACTCGGTCATCAGTCCATCCATCCATTCCCACACGAAATTACTCATCCACTCACTCACCTTTTCAGTTACTCAGTCACTTTGCCACATTTGATGCACACGCACACGCACGCACACACACACACACACACACACACACACACACACACACACACACACACACACACACACACACACTACCATTCGAGCATAAAGGCGCCTCGAGTCAGTACACAGAGGGTCAGGGCGGAGTGGCAGCGATATGCATGGCAGACGCTTCTTCTCATTCTAAGTAGCCCTCGATTCTTGACAGTCCCGAACAAACACCAAGCAGATGTAACACAAGCACAATTAGCTTTACAATTGACTATGCCTACGTCAATAAAATAATAATTCATACGTCACAAAAATGTGTTCCTCCCTGCGTTCAGTGTTCTTAATATGTTTTCTCATCCATTTACAGAGTAACCCGGAAAGTTGACGAGAGGGCCCTCCACCACAGCTCTTAGAAGGAAAGCGAACCCGTGACTTGTTTGACGAGTCAACACCTGAATCATCCAGCCGCTGGGGACAAGCGGGTCTTACAAGAAGGTGGCCCGGGGACACCAGTCAGGAGAGAAAAGACTGTTGCACCGGGGGGCGGCTTTCCTTGGGACGGGTGTGCGGGCATATTAAGTAAGCAGTCATGAGATCGTCGGCTGCGATGCCCCGCAGAAAGAAGCCACAGGTAAGGCATCAATACCGGTGATGTGGAGGCGCTTGGTGGTCTCTGGAGACGCGATGGCATTTCTTTGAAATATGATTTTCCACGCTTTGCAATGGATGTGGTTACTGAACCACGATAATGCCAATGAACAGTTAGATTATCATTTCTATTTTTTTGCTCGTATTCAGACCTTTGTCAGTAGAATATGCTTTTACATACATATCTATCTATGGCATCGTTTTCATACGCGCGCGCGCGCGCACACACACACACACACACACACACACACACACACACACACACACACACACACACACACACACACACACACACACACACGCTCAGGTTAATAAGTAGACAGTGTTGCCCATATCCATTGGATAACAGACCACTCCCTTGTATGGCAGATTGTTCCTGCTCTTACACCATGGATCCTTTGTAAATCCCAACCATGATTCGCGCTGTACCCCAGACCAATAACAAGGCCGAGGCACCAACACCACACACGTCCGCTTCGTCCTGCTTGTCCTCCCACGTGCTCTAAATCCTCGCTCTCCCTCCTTCCCTCACTCCCTCCCTCACCCCCCCACCTCCCTCCACACACACAAATGCCACCCACACTGCGAGACGTTAATCCAAGGCACGAACAAATCAAATTTCTCAGGTAACAGTTTTTTACCCTGAACATTAATATTTTACGCTTTTTTTTTTTTTTTTTTTTGGAATAACACAATTACCAATCAACCTCGCTGCGTAGGAAGTTCCGATTTACGAGGCATATCAATTAAAAACTTCGTGCATCATATGAACTGAATACGTAATAGGGAAGCACACTTTCATTGTTACACTCCACAAGGAAACTATCCTTTGGTGATCCATGTAGAGTCCAGTGATTGCACTGTGGAGAGCAGCTCCGGTACACATAGCCAAATAGAAGACAAGTGGGTCTGTTACTGGAAAACTAAAATAAAGTGGACAGACTTCGATATAGATAAAACAGATCCATTTGAGAAATAAACAGATCCATTGTTAAATGAAAACTACGGTTCCCTTTTCGTCGCAAGCCAGACTCCGGAAATGAAGAACGGCTCAAATGCTTCCATGCCACTTTCACTACACGCGCACGATCCCAATAAGCGCCAATGATTGCAGAGATGAACGCTCACGGATCTACCACCATATGAAATCAAAACAAGCTACTTGGTCATGCTTCCAAAAATGAGGAAAGACAGAAAACCTTGCCGCGCGTCACTTTCATCTGGTTATGACAGCGAGATCAGTGCAGCAGCGCGATCAAGGACAGGAAGTGGCACAGCTGGCTCGCAAACTGCACTAACTCCTCCTGCTGCTCCTGCTGTTGCTGCTGCAGTTTGCTCATCACGTCTACGCGCCATTTCACCGCTCTCTCAACACTGTTACTATTTTTTCATGTTTCGCCCCTCCCCCCTTCCTATGCCACTAATATAGAGACAAAACAAAAATATCCTTCATTGATCACGCTTGCACTAATGGAAATAAAGGCGAGAGAATCAGCGTATAAATCAGTGAATCGTTCAATATGGAACTTTTTTCATACAGTATCATCGAGCAGCATTCTATAACATCTATCCCTTTCACATGCCTCTTCTTCTCACCTCCTCCACTCACTGCCAGCACCTTACACCCACGCACACACGCACACACGCACACACACACACACACACACACACACAAAAAAAAAAAAATCGCAAACCATCAGTTTTTCATCCTTGTTGGAGTGTTTATAGTGTGTATTTGCAGTCACAGAGCAAACTGATGTAATACAAATATATCCAAAAATTTCGAACGGCCGGGAGGAGCAGAAGAGTAGGCTGGTCCGATGCATGTTTTGTATGCATACGAACATAAGTCTACTTTTTAGAAGAAAATTGCTTTCTTATTTATTAGACATATATACATAAATACACTCAACATAGACCTTCGAATGTTAACAAACCAGAATGAATACGTAGGCGGGCGTGGGTGTCGGTCTGAGGGCGGACCCAGTAAGGAACTTTCCCCTAGTTACTCTCCTCCAGTCTCTTTCGCCCCACATTTGGGCACAAAATTTGGGCGTCTCCACAAATGCGTTCATCTCGGAACTCGTGATGTGTGAACTATCTCACATGAAAGGAATGTCACAGTGAAAGTGGAATGCACGTTATAGATTGCAGAGCGAGCAGAGGAAAGGGAAGCTTAGGTCAAACATCTCTTTACTCTATGACGGAGGAGCAAAGTAGTAAGCATGATGAGGTTTCCTTGTTTCATCTACTTGCATTCCAATTCTCCCTCCAGCGCACATCTGCTTTAATTACTTCAGTCGCCAAGCCTTGGTCCACAGCTATTTTTTTACTATTATTTTTCTTTTTTTTATTTTCG
This sequence comes from Callinectes sapidus, assembly GCA_020233015.1. Classification (NCBI taxonomy): domain Eukaryota; kingdom Metazoa; phylum Arthropoda; class Malacostraca; order Decapoda; family Portunidae; genus Callinectes; species Callinectes sapidus. The sequence continues at coordinate 7,397,495 of CM035197.1, forward strand.
CAATCTACGACCCACGCAGGAGCAAGAGGCTGGCCTGGGTCATGTCTACCCTCGGACTTCTATGTTTCTGGCACACTCTGCCTACACATCTTTTTTTCTTTTTACAAAAGAATCTAAGCATATGCTACTCATCTGGCACATTAGAAAGAAAAAAATTAACATCTTGGCTGGAATAAGAATTTCATCTTTTGAGGGACTACAGGCCTTGATTATAATCCCAAAGAGCAACATTAAAACTGATTAAAGAATGCGTCACAGCACTGATGGTGCACGCACACACGTACACGTACACGTACACACACACACACACACACACACACACACACACACACACACACACACACACACACACACACACACACACACAGGGATTGTACACTCTTCGTATTAAAAGATTAATTTAAAAGTCACAATTTTCATAATACTTTGTTATATGAAAAGATTTCAAAGTGGTATTGAATTTTTTCCTTTGTCTATTGTTAACTATATAAGCAAAGATTAGATGCAGAATACTTACCATCCAAAGGCCACTTTAATAAGTGATATAAAGGCAAAGATCTTCATATGTGAAGAGGAAGAAGGAAGGTCACGCAATTCTGTGATGGTAGGCAGTGTGAAGAGAGTGACGGCAGAGGTAGTGGGCCGCGGGGAGGCTGGGTCGGCAGCCTCGGGGTCCAGGGTTCGCCGTCTGGCTTAAGTTGTACAGAGATGCTCCTCCGTCTCATGATTACCCGTTACTGAATACTTCACTATATATACTTCCTGTATCATTGACATTAGTCTGAGTACAGTGCATGAACAGTAATGATGATAAGTTGGTGCCAGAAAGACAGTGAAGAGTCTCGTATGGCGGTCAGATTAGTCCCCATGGCCAAATGGGATGCAACAGGTGGTTACAAATGCACCCAGGGGGTCTTGTTTAAGGTCCAGCGAACTGGTTTAGAATGCTGGAGAGCAACCACAGCAGACCCGTTACCTGCGACCCTCCAGGTCATCAACTCACCCGCCCGGTCACCTTCCTCCCTCTGCCTCTGCCCTCCGCTCCGCTCCGCTCCACTCCACTCCACTCCACTCAACTCTGCTCTTCTCGCTTGTTTCATGGATCGCTCACATGCGCACAAACCTACGCAAGCACGCCAGCGTGCCCACAGGTGCACGCACGCACGCACGCTCGCACGCACGCACGCACACACACACACACACACACACACACACACACTATAGCGTCATGAACAAAGGCACAAATATGTAACGTGCGAGAGAGCAAGACAGGCTTAATACCCCTTGCTTTTTCTAACACAGGCCTCAGCGGTGGTGGTGCTGAGGAAATACCGGCGGCTCAGGCGTCGACGCCGCCGCTCGCTGCGCCACGAGTACCACAAGCTGCGCTCCTTGCTGCCGGGCGCCCCTCGGTCACCCCAACTGCGCCGTAAGGTGAGGGAAACGGACGGTTGACACAGGTGCTGTGATACATACATACATATATATACATACATACATACATATACATACATACATACATACATATACATACATACATACATACATATACATACATACATACATATACATACATACATACATATACATACATATATATATATATATATATATATATATATATATATATATATATATATATATATATATATATATATATATATATATATATACATACAAATGTACATACATACATACATACATATATATACATACATATGTACATACATACATACATACATATGTACATACATACATATATATACATACATACATACATATGTACATACATACATACATATGTACATACATACATACATACATACATATGTACATACATACATACATATGTACATACATACATAT
>CM035197.1:7453753-7476466 GCA_020233015.1 Callinectes sapidus
TATATATATATATATATATATATATATATACTCCCGGGTCTGCTTCAGCAGCCACTAATTCACAATCACTTTGAACCCCTGTATAGAAGCACCCCTAAATTCTGTTTGTTGTAGCTATCAGGATGTTCCACCATCCGGTGTAAGTCTCTCTCTCTCTCTCTCTCTCTCTCTCTCTCTCTCTCTCTCTCTCTTGATTCACGAACTTAAGCAGAATAAAATGCGCCCAATTACTGAAGGGATTAATCAATAATAATCAAACTCTCTCTCTCTCTCTCTCTCTCTCTCTCTCTCTGTAGCGATAAGCACAATGAAACGTTCTCCAATCTCCTTCCTCGTAATAGACTAAAGGAATATTTCTATTGGCATGGAAACTCTCCGAAATAGACGGTAATACCGCGGCGATAATATTGTCTCCTTCCGAGTATATCGATAGAAAAACATTGTTGCTGTGACTAATCGACGTCATTCTGCGGAACTTTCAAAAGATCTGACTGAACATCCCCATTTGTGAGCTCCACTTACCAGACATGCTGCCCATCAGACTACTTCTCTCCCTCACGAATTACTGTATGGTGCATTACTCCATACTTGATTAATGACATCCCAAACATCATTAACCCTTCCCGTAAAGGGGGTATAACGTCAATAGTTCCAACACTATTATCAACTGCCACAATTTTGCCCTGGGACCTATGCTACTGTCAGACGGTAAACTTATTCGTTGATTTTATATACGAGAGATGTGGTGAGGAGTATGAGAAGGTTAGCATTGAGGAAGAAAGAGAAGCGAGTGTCTGGGTGTTTTCAGAAGCCTGTGTATTGGCGGCGTGAAGTGACACAGCGTCCAGTTGATATCGAGAGGTGGAGCGGCGGTGTGCGTCATGTCGGAGGAACAACCAACAGACGGGGAAACGGTCAGGAGTCATTACTTCGAGGTGGGGCCGCGGTACTTCAACCTGTCATACATAGGAGAAGGCGCCTATGGCATGGTGGTGTAAGTATCGGGTGGCTGTGGCGCGGGTACGCTGGGAGGCGAGGAGCAATGGACCTGTTGTGCTTGTGGATTATTGATCAGCGTTGGGAGAGTGTGAGGCAAGGCACTGAGGCGGCTTCTACCTGACCCTTATCACTGCCACTGCCTGCCATGGTGTGAGGGACAGCTGGAAGGGACATTGGCGGATGTGTTACGGCGGGGCAGCCCTCGGTGACCCCAGGGAGGCTGGGCGCTCCTGGGCGGGATGACGTCACGGCCACTGGTGCCCCGGTTGACGCAATGGCCTGGCCCTGGTCGGCTGCAGGGGGACTGTCTCTCACACTCTGGCAGGGGATGGCTGGCGAGTGGTATTAGGGCATTGTTCACGTAGATTAATGAGGTTGAAAGATGGCAGTCATGTTACTGGCCCACGTAAATTTTGATAGTAAATGTCTGAGTCAATATTCATCATAGAGTGCTTGGTTATTGTGGCACTGCCGGTGGTGTGTGGTGTGGCCCAGTGCCCAGGGTTGGTGCCTTGCTATCTGACAGGTGGAGTGGTGACACTGTTTTCTTTATTGATAGGTTGAATGATGACATTTTCTTCATGTAGGCGTTCAAACAACTAAAGCACTGTTATTGTAAGACCAGACCTTTATGTAGTATCATTGTACACTGTGTATCAGGTATCTTTTCACACAGCAAGTTGTGTTTGTGGAAGTCAGGTATGTTACAATATTGCTTTCCTTATGTGGTCAAGTTATGCAGTCTAAATCATATGTACAATAATGGTTTGGCTCCTGTGATAGAAAGTTGAAATTTCAAAAGAATATAAGGAAAATTGCTGAAAAAAATATCAGACCTACTTCAAGGATTCTATTTATTCTTTAAATTTGTCTAATCTTGAAGTTAACAATGAACTGCACCAACAATCTGACAACTGATTTATTCATTGATCTTCCACCTTATAATAGGAATAGATTACCATTTACCTTGTTCAATCCCTTATATTACTTATACTTAATGCTTAGATTAGATCTTGTCTCATATTGTGCCTATAATACACATCAAGTTGTATCTGCCGTGAGTGAATTCGGGTCTCTCTATCCTCTGTATAGCCTTATTACGGGTCATCCATTTTGGTCTGCTGCCCCACCACTTTCATCCTATTCCTTGTTCTTAAGATGCCACATCAGTTGAAAAACTAGGCTGGTAATGAAAGTGCTTAAAATGTACTTTTAGGAAAAAAATATAGGTTATGGAAGGAAGGACAAAATTAACATGGGGAAAATGTAATTATTTATGCTAGGAGTTGTAGAGCAATTTACAGAACTGAAAAAGAAGTAATATGGTGGACCAATGGAAACAAAGAAAGCTTTAAGAGAGAAAAAGGATGAATAAAGTAAATTGATAGGAGACCGTAAAAGCACATTTTATTGATGAAGATTAAGGAAAAGTGGAAACAAAGAAAGCTTTAAGGGAGAAAAAAATCAGGATATGTAGTTGAAAAGGATAAATAAGCTAATTGATAGGAGACAGTAAAAGCACATTTTATTGATGAACATAAAGAAAAAGTGGAATAAACACTTGAAAATTAACAGAACACAATACTGAAGATGGGTGAAGAAAGATGGACAGGATGAGACAGAACGTTGATGAAAATAAAAGTAATTTGTTGATTATGAATGGCAAACAAACTGGAATAAATACAGAAATGCTTAGGACATAGATTTTGAAGAAGAATGAGACATGGATAATCTTAGAATTGAAGTGCTGAAAAATGGAAGACAATTTCATTGTTAATTGGATGCTTATCTAGTATCAGTAACCTTGCAGGGGTGAATGCCTGGAAGTTAGATGTAAGCTGCTTCAATGCTAGTATACAAAGAGAAGTTAAAAGAAAAATGCGAGAACTATTAAGGGTTAGTTTAAGTGTACCGGGAAGAGTCTCTATTAGAATTGAAAGAGTGTAGAACAATATAAAAGATGAAATTGGAGAGGTGGGGGCATTTAGCAAAGGAAGGGATAAAGGAGTGTGTCAATGTTTGTAATGGGAGTGAAATATGTGGTTGTTTGTATCAGACAGGTAGATCATGTATCCTTGAGACAGTTACAGGACTATGTAGCTGCTTCTATGAAATGATACTTGGTGAAGGCTTTAAAGGAGAGGCTGTGTGCTTCACTTGCAGCACTGCCACAGAGTGAGAAACAGACAGACTGACAGGCAGGCAGGCAGACTCACTCACTCACTCACTCATCTATCTATCTATCTATCTATCTATCTATCTATCTCTCTTATAGTGAGAATGAAGGATAGTGCAGATTAAATATTCATTATGAAAGAGAATAACTGTTGTATTAAGCTCCTTTGCTATTGGGTACAATAAATGGTAATGATGGAGCTCATTTAGATATTTTTATGAGATATTAATATATATATTTATGTTAGCATAATTCAAGTGTGCTGGTTTTATTTGGTGCTTGTTTTACTAAGCAATTTCTAATTTATTTCAGATCTGCCAGTGACAGAGTTACCAAAACAAAGGTGGCAATAAAAAAGATATCACCTTTTGAGCACCAGACATATTGCCAGAGAACCCTTCGAGAGATCAAAATCCTAACTAGATTCAAACATGAGAATGTAAGTGTTGCATCATCATAGTTCATTGCTTATTGTATCCTCACTGTTCACAAGAAGCTCCTTTGCATAAGATTTACCTATCTCCTTTCTTAAAAATCTAAGGTTGGGTTCAACTTTATAAGAACCATTCCTTTGATACTGAGTGAGTGTTTAATGTTTACCAACTTTATGTCCATATGAATTTTATTATGATGGATAACCAGACTGCCTCTCTGTTTATTTCCATTCATATACTGTTTTGGTAAAGGAAAGTGGACAAAGTATTGAAATTGACCAACAAATATATCATTTTGTAGGTAATGCACAAATAAGGTTTCTGATGTTGTGTCAGTGAATTCACACAAAAAGAACATGCACAAAATGAGAAATATGTGTAAGAAAGTTTCTACTTTCATATATTTCTGCAGGAGCAGACTAGCAGATATAAATTACATTTTTAAATTGCCTAACAAAATTTTTCTATTACAATATTTTTGTAACAAATTAAACTAAAAGATTTTATAATTTCAAATTAAGGAAATATTGATTTTTATACATTTAAAAGATAGCATTGTCTTTATTGAAAATCAAACTTTGTATTTGCTATATTATAAAGTAAACTAGAATATTTGGTTGAAAATATATCATTACCTTAATACTTCTACCTACACATCAGTTGCAATAGACTTCCTCTTTGAATTGTATTTGTACTTAAATACTAAGCAAATATTTTGTACTTGTACTGAAACTTTTCTCCCGCACCTGTTGTACTTGTCCGTCCACAAGTACTAGCAGCTGTACTTGAATCCAAGTTTGGTGTGTGTGTGTGTGTGTGTGTGTGTGTGATGGAGTAAGAAGTAGATAAGGTCAGCTACTGCTGGATCAAGATGCCCTGCATCGATTGATTAACCTCAGGATTCCACAGAACCCTGCTTGAGAATCACTGTGTTAGATGTTGTCCATTTATCATTGTAGTGTGCTGATTGAATGCCATCAAGATTATACAATTATTTGTTGTCTTCATTTTTGTTCAGTTCAACTAGATTTTACTGCATAAGATTTCAAATAAAAGTGTCTTTGCACTTGATTATACAATCAATATTTTTCTTCCAGGTTATAGACATCAGAGACATAATACGGGCTCAAACGATAGAAAGCATGAAAGATGTTTACATTGTACAGTGTCTAATGGAAACTGATTTGTACAAACTCCTCAAATCTCAGGTATGTACACAATGGAATATTTTCACCTTGTGTCTGAAATAACACTGTAATTTTATGATATGTACTATTTGCATAGCTAATGTGATGGCATCAAGGTATCTTAGGTGTCCAGATAATCAGGACTCTGAATCTTAGGAAATGCTAAATTGTCAGTAATCATTCCTTGTCTAGGAAACCTGAGTTTTGCTACATTTGGTAATTTGAAGATTGCAATACTAGGTACTTAGAGATAATGAATTCAATTATTGTAGTTCTCATAGATTGTAGACTGCTATTCTCTCATTGCACATTAGTTATAATGATTAGTAATCCATGGCCAGACCGATTTGAACATCAGAATCATCAATTATTTTATCAATGATTATGTTTGAATTGAGTTACTTTGTATGTATGGGAGGCAGTGTCCTAGTGGTCAATTAGCTTTAGGACATGGTGACCACAGTGACCCATCTTGAGTCATGCCAGAAACCAGCTATTCTTGAAGCCTTCACTGATTTGATAGAGAACACCCCACATGCTTCCTATCAACTATTGTAGGTCCCTGAAGGATGGAATGAGCCTCTGTAAAGGCATCACTGAAGTCCTGCCCATGTCATTGTGGGGCACAGTTGTAAGAGTTCAATTTTCTAAGCCTTTAGAGAATTCCAGTAGAGTTGCCTGCTGACCCTGAAGACTTAAGAAAAGAAAAATCTAGGGAACCAATCATGTGATTTTCAAGTGTCACCCACTCAAAATAGTTGCAGACACACTGAGTACAGATTTCAGCTCAGGACTTTGATGCTTGTGTTCTATGGCCAAGCTTACAAGTTAAGGCACATTTATGTACATGTTTTCTACAGTGAACACTTTTGGGCAGTTTTTTCACCTTACCAATGAGCATCTGATGGGTCATGATTGACAGGCTGTACAGTGAGTGGTTCTGGGTGACTAAAAAAAGAATATGTTGAGAATTATAAGATTAGGAGGAACATTAGATAACTTAAGATAAAAAGGATGAAAAAGATTAATATGATGAGGAAAGGATGACAAATTATATGAGTAATATGTATACATAATTTGTCTTATAATGAAATAATTTATGTCTTCTTTCAGAAACTGAGTAATGACCATATATGTTATTTCCTGTACCAAATTCTTCGAGGTCTGAAATATATTCACTCAGCAAATGTTCTGCACCGGGATTTGAAGCCATCAAACCTTCTTCTAAACACTACTTGTGACTTGAAGGTAACTTCTATTTAATGTATTTGAGGTTTATTCTCCTGGACAGACCTTCCATTTGTCTTAGATTTGGATACATTTGATTTAAGAACCTTATTTATGAATCAGGAATTGAATATTTCATGAATCAGACATTGAATATCACCAAAATATATGTGCTGTTGAAGAAAGTTTTGTATAATGGAGATCATTAGGATGAGTTTTAGAATTATTTCATGTATTATCTTTTATTTGTTTGTCAGAGGAAGCTGTGGAGGTAGGGATGTAGAGACTAATTGGGATAGATGTAGCCAGCATTCTATCATTGCTTTCACACACAGACAATGGAAAATTTATTGGTGATGATGGGAATTCTGATAGTGGTGACTCCCTTAGATGATAGAAATAGTGTAAGGAAAGAACTAGTGTAGAAATGTAAGTGCAAGTATGTTTACTGTGCTGATTGTTGTTTTCTTCATTTCTCTTCTCATTTCAGACTTTTGAAAGACAAGATTTTTTGATGTGTTAAGAATACTCAGCAGATTGCCAAGAAATATCTACTATATCTAAAGTTTAAATTGTTGGCATTGTAAGAGGTCAGAAATTGGCCCTGTTGTTACATTTTCTGAAAGTTATTCCAATTTTTCAGATATGTGACTTTGGGTTGGCGCGAGTTGCAGATCCAGAACACGATCACACTGGTTTTCTGACAGAGTACGTTGCCACTCGCTGGTACCGTGCTCCGGAAATCATGCTCAACTCAAAGGTAAAATCATTTTTAAACCGTTACTTTTTTTTGGTTTAGGATTATAATGATAAATTAACAATGGTTTTTAGGATTTAGATAGTTCTCTCTCTCTCTCTCTCTCTCTCTCTCTCTCTCTCTCTCTCTCTCTCTCTCTCTCTCTCTCTCTCTCAATTTGGTCTTTATTTAGTTGATAGTAAAAGATTCTATTTTCTAATCTAACAATCATAGGATTCTATTGTTCTCAGGATTTAGGAATCCTTAATATATGGCAGATAATAAAAATGATTGCAGGTGAACAAAGCAGACATGTATAATTAGATATGGAACCTCTCAAGGTAAGGATAATGGTAGACTATTGAACTATTTGCTGCAAATTACACTTACTAGATTGAATTATTTTTAAGAAGCTTTTTCATTGCAGGGCTACACAAAATCCATTGATATTTGGTCTGTGGGCTGCATTCTTGCTGAGATGCTGTCTAACCGTCCCTTGTTCCCTGGGAAGCATTACTTGGATCAGCTGAACCACATCTTGGGCATCTTGGGTTCCCCATGTCAAGAGGATCTAGACTGTATCATAAATGAAAAGGTACTTTCATTGGCAACTTGGCTGATTTTTAAGCAGTATGAACAGTATATTATATTCTAGATTAATCTCTGTCTTGGCAGGTGAAAAATGTATTTAGTAAAAAATTCTTGTCTTATTTTGAGGTTGTTATATGAAGAACTGTTTACAAGAAGTTGTTTCCACTCATATGGTGTGATGATTATGTGATTAGATAACAAATTCATAAGTCAGCTTTCTCTGGTGTAATTGGTAATATGTATACAGTTTTGTGTCACTTATTTTTAATATATCCATTGCATTTACAGGCCAGAAGTTATCTACAATCTCTCCCATACAAACCAAAAGTTCCATGGACAAAACTGTATTCAAATGCAGATGCCAAAGCTCTGGACTTGTTAGATAAGATGTTGACCTTTAATCCCCATAAACGCATCACAGTGGAAGACGCACTTGCTCATCCATACCTGGAACAATATTATGACCCTGCTGATGAGGTAGTGTATTATTGCAATGTGTCTGTTATACATGATGGTTGATGGATGTGCATCCTTAATTAAAGTCTGCATATTCTACCTCAGTATGCTTACCATAAATGCTGTTAGTAGACTCTTTTGTTTATTTATTTATTATTAATATTTATCATTGCTATTATTATTATTATTATTATTATTATTATTATTATTCATTTTGTATATTACCGCATGTCTAGATAGATATCAAATTGAAATAATGAAAGTAACAAGTTAGGTGCCTTAAGTAATGTGGTTGGATGAAAAGTGGCAGCTGTCCTGTTTTATGTTTTTGAGAATCCTTTGAAATACGTGACACACATTAACTAATTGAGGTGATTGATATGATTAAGATTTTAAAAGTCTTGAAATATCCTATAGTGAAAGTGAACATTCTATATGCATTTACTTCATATTCCAGCCTGTTGCTGAAGAACCTTTCAAGTTTGAAATGGAGTTAGATGATCTTCCAAAGGAGAAACTTAAGGAACTAATCTTTGAAGAGACTGTTTTATTCAAGCAGCGTCTTGCTGCTGAAACACCCATGCAGCAAAACTGAAGGTGATGTACTGACATTTGATGAAGAGTGGAATATAAAATGAACAGGCATTTTATAGTTGAAGACTCTTAAGTAAGAAACTAAAGCTGCCTGTTTGCCAGGGGTTCAGGCAACATCAAGATAATGCCTGAAGATTATGACTGGTTTCTCGGTCAGTGAAAAGTCTTCATGCTACAAAGTTCACAGCAGGCATGTTGTGTGTCCTGAACACTATGGCAAGATTCCTGTTCGAAGAAAATTGGATAAGTGCCTCACCTTTTTGGTCATTTGGGCAATATATGAAGACAAGCTGTGTTTTAACTGGGGAAAATTGGCCTGCAAACTGTGTTGGAAAAGGTTTGATGAGAAAATGTGTATATGAAACATTTTGTTCAATAGCCAAAAAGTGTCAGATCTAGAAAAATATAAATTATTAATCTAGTTACTGGTTTCAGTCTTTAGAAGTTAACTTAAATGTTTTCATGTGGCTGTCAGACTTCATTATATGAAGTTAAGGTGTTAAGAGTCTTTAATAGAAAACTTTTCTTCAAAAATTTATATCAACTTCAGGAGCACTTGTAGTATTTGTTCTTAGTGATGTATCTGTGCTCCTCTTGAACTGCCAGTAATTGCTACTAAGAAGTGTTTGTTGTGAAATTTTTGATTAGGATGTTGTTCATCTGCTGTTGGAATGTCGTAGTTAATTGCTTTTGAATTATTGATGTTCAATTGCTTATAAAGCACTTTGCTGATGTTATGTGGCAGGAACTATTGTCTAGTATTATTGATTGAGAAATCTCACAAGAACTAAATACCGAGCTCCTAGTATCTTTTCACATGGATATTAGTTTTTGTGTATTTTTTGAAGTACATATTGTCAGCTTAATTTTTATACTATATTAGGGCAAGAAGTTTTTTGCATTCCAAATAATTAGATTCATTCAAGATTTCTGTCTAGAGGGTACATACAGACTCCAGATAGATGTAGTTCCAAGATGTGAACTAAGGTTCCATTTCTTGAAAATAATTTATATTAATTAAGACAAAAGATGGGATGATGTTAGTATCATCCATGCAGTCCTTGTTCCACCTCCTACTCCAGTAACTGCCAAGCTCTAGATTGTGCTTTCCTGAGTATGGTCTATGAAAAGTGACCTATGAGTTCATCGTAAGTCATGATTTCTAAAAGAAACTGCACACAGTTATGCAATATTAGTGCTTTGGTATAAGTTGCAGATGATTGACATATTTTCTTGATCTGTTGGGACAGGTCATTGCATTTATTATTTTAGTATCATCATCATTTGTATCAGTGGTAATGAAGCCAGAATGAAGTACCTCAAGTTCTGAACCTGAAGCAGCAAAATTATGACAATCTTGTAGATAATAAAACTAATTCCTCATTTATTGTGCTTCAGTTTTCTTTGGTGCTTACTGTTTTTGACATTTTAAGTGTAATGATTATGATGCAGAATCACTCAGTTAGAGCAAAGGCTGTGTCATTCTGTCAAAGTAAATTGTGCATAGCTTGTATATCATGTCTTACATCAAGTCAAACTGGAAAGAGATCAATACATATACATATTTAAATGGGATGTGAATATTGATTTATATCATTGCATATGTATAATGGTATTTCATTTTGGAGGTAAAATGTGTTCAGGATCTTTTGTGCTGTCAATCATCATGTTATGAGAGAAAGTATTTTTTACAAGCAGAAAATCATAACATTTTATTATGTAGTGGCTGACAGTTTCTCAGCACAGGGCTGTTAAGAAAGGAGGCAGATTGTGGTATTTAAAAAAAAGTTACTAAACAGTTCCCATTGTGATGAAAGGCTAGTATGTACAGAAACAGCCTATCATGCCTCAGAACCAATGTAAATGGTCCAAGGGCTAGAATGAAGGATGCCCACATTGTTACCTGTATGTGTTAGATGGGAATTATCAAAGTTGGATCATGCATTTATATGTTTTAGTATTGAGATATTACTCCTAATTACATATGTGTTTATATTTTTAATGCACTTGTGAAATAGTTTTAACTATGACTGGATTCAGGGATATATTTTGAAGTGAAAAGTATTTTTCTTCCTATAGCTTTAGTTTGTCATCTTTGAAATGTATTGTTACTTCAGAAATTGTTAAAATGCAAATATGTGATTTTTTAAATTTTATTTAGTTAAAAGATAAAGTTAAGTAAACGTTTTCATCCGTTTATTGGGCAGAGCCTGTACTGTACAGTTATGTTCATTGTGCTTATAGAGACATGAAATAGATTCTTTTCCCCCTCCCCTCCTTCCTCTTCACTCAGGGTTGATCCCTGTATTGAGTCAAAGTGAATTTTGGGGTATTTAGTCATGCTGATTATGATATTGATGAAAGGATTTTCTTATATTTTCTATATCAATACTCAAACTGCATCCATCACTTTTTCCAGGAACTAAGTCATCCATGATTTTGTACCCCCAATCTATGCCAAAGGGAAACTGTGTTGAAGATGACATGATTGTTAGTTATTCATGATGTCATCTTTCTAATCCAATGTGGTAAGCTTAAGATCTATTAACCACTCTGTATACATGATGAAAAGAAAGAAAGAAAAAAGAAAATATCTAATAATTATAGAATATATTTAATTAATTTAAAGTTGTTTTCTACAATTAATGTGAGAGATGTGGGTGTGTCATCTGCCAATGTCAGGTAATTATTGTCACCAGGTGCATGAATATTTTCATGCTTGTGCTGCATCAATATGTCATTGTATATCATTGCTCGTGTTAACATCAGTGTTAGTATGATGCCAGTTTTGCATGAAGTCAGAATATGAGAATCATTTAAGTGTTATTTCAGAAATCTTTAGCGTGTAGATTTTCTTTCTACAGCAGTGCAGTGTTGATGTACAAACTTTCTGACTTCAGGTAAAACAGTTGTATTACATGTGAAAATTGTTTACTTCAACTGTGGGAACATGCAGTGTTAGTGAACACTGTTGGTACTAGAATTTGACCATTTCATACACAAATACAGGTAAATCTCTATCTTGCTTTGGTATACTGCAATATTTAAGTTATGTGATATACAAAAAATTCATGTTATTAACCAGCATGAGACTTGTGTTTGTTACTCAATTTTCAGTGAACATTGAACCCTGCACAAATCTTTTGGTGACCTGTGGCCAGATAGGAAGTGTTACAAGGCAGAAGGGTGTGTGACCTCATGGCACAAGGGGAATTAATGTTTGAAGTGATATCTTAGCACTGGTTGTGTGAGGAGCTTGACCTCAGGTCACATGTCAACATTTGATTGTTGTGGGAGGTTTAACAGCCCAGTCATGTGTTGTTGCCATTGACATTGCCTTTAAAGTACTTCTCCTGCCAAGAAAAGGCCCTAATATTCTTGAAGTGGGTGGTGATTGATTGAAGTCCCATGACTGCGATGACAGTGACATGGTGAGGTGGCAGGGGCCTGTCAAATGTATGTCTCTCCTTCCACTCTCATCACCCCTGCTCTCACAGAGATGAGTAATCGGCTGTGTTCTGAAACAGTGGTTACATTATAATATAAATAAATTACTGGCATCAGCTACTGTTATTGTTCATTATTATTTCAGTATCTTTCCTGAATTTGACAATACAGCAATGTTTTCCTTCTTGTCTTATCAGTGGCTTCATATGAGATGGGTTTCAATATGAGAAGAGGAGCAAGTCCTATCTCTTAATCAATTTTTACAGTACAGGACAATATTGCCTGATACACATGCTATTTACTAGATTTTAACCTGAATTCATGGTCATCTATTGCTATTGCACATTTGTTTTTAAACACTGTGGCCACAATCCTCTTTTACCCCTATAAGCTCTGCCCCCCCCCCCCCCCTCTCTCTCTAAGAGGTCCTATTCCTTCCTTTGCTTTAGCCCTATATTGCTGGTAAAAACCCTTTGGATCCTTCTGGGCATCCCTACATAGCTATTTCATAATTCCTCTTTGCAGTTTTAATGTCTTATTTTTCTTTTTTTTTCTTAACTTTCCTAACTAGTTCATTATACTGTCCTATGAAATGTGCTTCCCTCCCTTTTTAATTATCCTATAAAGCCCTCTTTTTAATCCTATATCTCTCCTTATGTTCATTCATCCACTTTGGGTAATTTCTACTTGATCTTATCCTCCTCTTTGGTATATATATTGATCCTGTGCCATCTGAATTTCTCTAACTATGCCTTTATACTGCCTCTCTACGTACGTACTTAATTTACTCGATCCTCACCTCTGCCTACTCCTATTTCCTCCCAATTTACTCTCTGTAGGTGAGTTCTAAGACCATGATAATTGGCTTTTCTAAAATCTGGCATTAAAGCTGTACTATGTTTTGTTCTTCCTTCCTCTTTGCATATATCTTGAATCTGATTTCATTATGATCACTTTCCTCAAATCTATCACCTATCTCTACCTGACTAACCAAGGTTTCAATGAATATAAGTGAATGTGAACACAAGTATGGATGTCTGACATTACAGAAAAAATCAGCCTTACTTCTCAAGGTTGGGGTTGGTCTCCAGATGACCTCAAGTGGCCTTGCGCATCATGGTGTTCTTGCCCATGAGCACCACGGCACACCCACGAAGGGCCATGCAGATCTGCATCTGCTTGGAGCCCACATTGTCAGCGCCCACGATGAAGCAACGGAGGTCAATATTAAGGTTGCGAGTGGCATTTTGAATTATATGGTGCCCAATGAATTAAATAATGAAGGGAAGTTCCAGTTAGCTGTCAAATAGCACTGGCTGGCTAGCATTACAAGTGTCACCATTGCTAGAAGTGGCACTGTGTCAGGTGAGAAGGATTCACCAAATAAAATTACCATTATAAGTAGGTTTTGCAGTGCTGGCAAGATTTGAGTTTGCTGCTCCCACCATCAGGTCAAGACAGGGACCACTGTGTTACAGTGGAACAACAACATGTGCTCTGGGAGCCCAAAGATCTCCAAGCACACGGTTTAGAATCCTGCTGGCCACAATCCCAAGGGACAGTGGCCATCCTCCACTTGAGGTAATGATTCCCAAATGGGCAGGCTTTCAGATTAGAGGTATCCATTAGGTAGTATCCTGTAGCCCATAAATTCCCATAAAATGCCCATTTTGTATAAATAGAAAAAAGGGTCAGTCACTCAACTTTATGAACTAAGCACTATATTGCCACTACCTGATGTCTGTGTGTTTCTGTGCAGTAAACTTCTGCTTTTCATAATAAGTTTTCCTTCATCCATCAACATGATTTTTCTGATATCTGTCCAAGAATATTCAAGGCTATTCAGAATGCATCTCCTCTAATTAGAATGCATCATTAGCGAATGCTTTAATATGAGAGCTGAAGACAGATCAAGCTTCTTAGTTTATTACATAAAATACTTCATGCAAAAACCACATCAAAATACTACACTTCCCATCCAATAGTTCTAATAATATATGGTACTTGATACAATAAGGAACAACAATGCTGTAACACTAACAAATATTTTACTACAATACTACACCTTTTACTAACAAAGCAAGCTACAAAAAATGACAGTACATACTAACACAACATCCCTCACACAAGTAAGCTATGTAAGACAGACAGGTGAAGGCATAGAGGTAGGACAACACAGAGACCTTAAAATTTTGTGTGCTTTTTATTTTCATGGTTTTTGTTGACCTTGGCCAACTTCAACCCCTTACATAAAAAACAAAAACTATGTTTACAATTCATGCTGCCCTTCGCTGAGAGTTCTCTCAATTCCTGTCTTGTTTTCAAACCTGCAAACTATTAATATATCCCTCCCAAAACCATGATTTGATTCTAAGATATCAGGAGTTTGAGCGAGATGGTGATTGTATCAGAGCAGTGGTTCTCAAACTGGGTGCCACAGCACCCTGGGGTGCCACGGACAGCGCCTAGGGGTGCCACAAGATTGCCATGAATTTTGTCTTGGCTAGATCATTTCAAGGTACATTTGTAAAATAGCTTGTAGCAGTCTGTCTATAATTAACTGTCGGTGTAGGAAGTTACTTGCTCTAATATTTTACTAAAATATAGGTAGATATTTCCTTTTGCACATTATTCATTATTCATGTGAGGAGGGGTGATGGTGAAAAAGGGGTGCCACATAAAGGATTATAATAAATTATAAATTCAGGGTGCCATCACTGAAAAAAGATTGAGAACCACTGTATTAGAGCATAATTGCCCTCCCAAGTAAGTGGATTAAGAAAGCAGGGAACGGATGCTGTTCTCGGAGTGCGAAGAGACGAATAAAGGGATTTTTGAAGCTACAAAGACGTTCCCTGATGTGAAAATTAGTTGTGTGGTAGATACTGTTAGCTTTATTTTGTTTCCCACAATAGGAGGTGCCAGTCTCAAAGCTGACACGACATCTCTCTCAGACAGCACTAAGCTTAAGCTCAAGCCTGCACAGGTATGAAAATAACCATGGCAAAATCTTACACTCTCCATAATCATATGTAAAAAAAACAACAACAACAAAAGGACAGTAATAACTCAGGAAAGATAAGAAAAAAATAATGATAATGTATGGAAATCCAATTCTCGTCTGAAGATGAAGATACAGGTAACATAAACAGAGGTAGGTAAGTTTTATCCTGACGACGCCTCATCCTCTGTTCCTCGTGGCTGCGGCGAGGTAAGTGTGGCGCGCCGCTCTCTCTAAATTTTCACTCTTATTTCACGACGTAGCCTTTAAGTAGTTGTAAGATGTGTATTACAAGGCCAACCTGTACCCGGGGGATCTGTGGGTGGGAGCAAGGGTGGTGAATTATGTACTATGATAGTAGACCGCGGGTAAAACAGGGTAGTCCATCTGTGGTGTGTCCTGCCATCATGGGATCGTAGCTTGCCATTCACTAGTGAGGACCTTATAGCGATTTATAAAGCAGGAGAGGTGCGGTGTAGGAGCGGAAGGACCTGAAAATAACACCTTAGGGACGGGGGACCTAAAAGCCATATGAAAGAGGAAAGCTATGAAGAAGTGGTTTATTTCTGATGTGTGTCCGAGTCATTTCATTAACAGGAATGAATGGAAGACAGGAATAGGGCGTGTGATGCGAGGAATGAGGCAGGAATTAAGACCGATAATGGTGAGACGTGTTGGTTGATGTTTCCTGTCAGTCCTAGTCGGTGAATGTGCCTGGTTGGCTCCCTTGTTAAATGGAAGTGTAGCGCAAGAAGGGCTATAGAATGGATGGTACATATTTCGCTTCTTAGAGCGGGAAGGAGGAATTATTTAGCGATAAAAAGCAGAAAAAGTCTCAAGAACGAAGGAGTTTCGCTACCTAATGAAAAATTGGTAAATCTTTACTATACGTCTGCACTCCCCACCCACAAAACCAGCTTGGAGTCACCTTGGGAATCCAGGTTTTGGGTGGGGAGGAGGACACGGAATGAGCGATGTCTTGGGCAGTTTCCCTTAATATTTTTTTTAGCCTAGCCTAATCTAACCACTGGACCATCCCAGCAAGGACACTAACCTAACATAAGCAAAAGCCCAAAATTCATACCATTATTTCCTACCGGTGAAATAAAAATCAGGCCGATGGAAGTGGTTATAGTTTTGCAGCTTTGGTAATGAAAAATGTAAAATGGAAATTTTTTGTTACATTAGTGTTTTTACAGCTGTACTAAATGTCTCCACTTTTTTCATTCTTTTAACATTTATATATTATGGCAAGGTCCGTAAGGCTTTTATGTGGAAGAGGAGTCTTGTGCTTGTATGTTGTACAGAGTCCTGTTCTAATTTTTCCTTTTAAACCTAACCTAATTTTAAATGAAAATCCTTATGTTGCTTTAATACATAGTACCTTTTTATTTGTAAGTTAGTTATATTTTCCCCATTTACATGAAGTCCTTCTGTTGCAGTCCCTAAGTCCGGTGTAACGGTGCCTTAATCCACGGTTCAAGATGGTTAGGGTGGACAAGCCAACTTGGAAGGCTAACTACTTCACTAAGATCACTCAGCTGTTTGACGAGTACAGCCGTTGCTTCATCGTGGGCGCTGACAATGTGGGCTCCAAGCAGATGCAGGAGATCCGCATGGCCCTTCGTGGGTGTGCCGTGGTGCTCATGGGCAAGAACACCATGATGCGCAAGGCCATTCGAGGTCACCTGGAGACCAACCCCAACCTTGAGAAGTAAGGCTGGTTTTTTCTCTGTCAGACATCCATACTTGTGTTCACATTCATTTATATTCATTGTATGTGCAGCAGGGTGGTTCATCAGACATTCCTCTCTACCTGGGGCTGATGTGGCTAAGATAGTGTTGTTGCATGGGTGTGGGCGGGCATTCTCTGTAGTTGTGGTGGAAAAGTGAATAATAATTTGAGAACTGATAGTTTTGCCACTTTAAAGGTGATGCACGTGTCTTGTCACTAATATCTGAATACTTTGGAATGCTGGTCATGTGGAATATCATATGTTGCCGTACACCTCAAATACATCTGTACTTAAAAACTATGAGTTCCAAATCCTTTACTTTACCAGATAGATAAATATTTGCACCATTTACATGAAGCATTTTGTTTGATTTATTAGACCTTATAAGACCAGTCTTTTTTCCCCAACAGACAAACACTTGGTTACCTTTGTGTCTTTTACAATGTGTGTCTGATTTACTTCTGTCTTAATGTGTGTCATTGGAGTAGTCGTGCACAGACCAATACTTAGCCAGTCTGTAGAAAATTTTTCTATCCGAATTGATAGTGTACATGGTGGTACAACAATGTTCTTTCAAGTGAAACAAGGATTGCATGATTAGTTCTTTTTATGATGAAATAATCCTCCTCCTCTTGTTGAGATATATTACTATTATTACTATAATTTTAATCTTGTCTTATTTTAGACTGATGATGTTTACTTTCTTGCAGACTCCTTCCCCATATTGTCAACAACGTGGGATTTGTGTTCACCAATGAAGACCTGGTGGACGTGCGTGACAAGCTGCTGGCTAACAAGAAGAAGGCCCCTGCCCGTGCTGGAGCCATTGCTCCTTGCCCCGTGACCATCCCCAACCAGAACACTGGTCTTGGTCCTGAGAAGACTAGCTTCTTCCAGGCTCTGCAGATCCCAACCAAGATCTCCAGGGGTACCATTGAAATTGTGGTAAGTAGATTGATTACATTGGTGTTTTCTAATGTGAAAGTGGATCTTGCAGTTTATTGTAGGCTGAGAGCCTCAGTGATCATGGATAGGCTTTCTTGTTATCAACTTACTGCTTTCTCCAGACATTTGTGTTTTAGGTTAGGTGTCATTCACAGTTGCATTTTTTCTGTACAGAATGATGTGCAGCTGGTGAAGGAAGGAGACAAGGTGGGTGCCAGCGAAGCCACACTCCTCAACATGCTGAACATCTCTCCCTTCACCTATGGCCTGGTAGTGCAGCAGGTGTATGACCAGGGCACTGTGTTCTCTCCCCGTGTCCTGGACATCACGGACGAGGACTTGATGAAGTCTTTCCAAGATGTAAGTTTTTTTATAGTTTCAGTGGTAGAGTACATTATGATGTTTATTTTCCAAGACTTGTTGATCAGCATTATTTCTTCAAAGATTTGCCAGTGTTAACAAGCGTTGTTGTACTTAAGTGAAAGTGAAGGGAATAGATTTTTGAGTGGTTGGACAAATGAAATTTGGTATTTGTAGATAATGTAAGAGTGAATGTGTGTCATTTGGGTAAACTCTTCCAGACATGAATGTTGGTGCTGTCAATTTACTGTAAATTGTCTTCAATCTTTATTTCTCATGTTCATCCAAGGAGAGTTCTGGGCTTTTCATGTTTCTTTCAAGTGATCGGGATTCACAAATGCAGTGTGAATTTTCCTTTGAAGCAGCATGCCTTTCGTGAGATAGGGGTTGTTGGCACCAGGCACAGCTCAAGTTTTAAGGGAAACCTACTATTCAACTGGTGATAGTGTGTTGTCAGGGATTCTTAGGGATTTGCATGTTCTGAAATGTAAGCCTTGTATTTTTGGTCATCTATAGGACCTGTTGTGTGTGATGGAGAACCTTACTCATGAGGTGGCATCTGGTGTTTAAACTATGGGCTTTGGTTCTGTGACATTGTGGTATCCCAGACCAGTCTGTCCTTTGCTAATATGATTACAGCTTAAGTCTTGTTATTAGGGCATGCTATTGTAACATGTGTTTTCCAGTTGCTCTATGACTAGGCACTGCTGCTGCAAAAATTCTGTCACTAGTCTTGATGGGAATTCTTAGGAGTAGCTACTTATTGACTTATAAACTTTTCTATATGAAAAATACTTGAAGAATGGTTTAAGAGAGGAGACAAGTATTGGAAAGAAAGAGGGAGATGAAAAGCTGAAGATTTTAGCATATTGATAGGAAATGGGCCTGTATTTTCTGCTGTTGTCATTCCTTTGAGGTAGAATCTTAATGTAAGAGCTGCAGCACATTAGAGATGATATTATATAATGTGGTTTGTTTGATTAGTGATTATATTGAATAAATTTTTTCAGGGATTGGCTAAAGTGGCTTCTGTGTCACTCTCCATTGGCTACCCAACCATTGTGTCTGTGCCTCACTCCGTTGTGAATGGTTTCAAGAGGCTGCTGGCCATTGCTGCTGCCACTGACATCACCTTCAAGGAGGCAGAGCAGCTGAAGGAGTTCTTGGCAGTAAGTAGTGAAGCTTTTTTTCTTAAATCAATTTGTATATGGAATGAATTTTCATTTTTATTTTTTGTTTAGATTCTTCCATACAAAGATATTATGTGGTTAGGTTATTTTTCTGTGTACATTTGCCTATATCATCACAAGACTTGCTGTAATGACTGAAGTCTTCACTGGGTCTGGTAACATTATGTATTTTATCACAGAACCTTATAGTGAAAACATTTATACGTACCTTTCTTCTATCTATCTATAAAGCTGGCTGGTAGACTCAATAGATTAGACCAGACAAACACCATATCATTCACTCTTAGTCCCATTATCACATCATAGAGAAGAACAGTTTTGTGGATTATCCTGGTACACCCCAGAACATAAATGTCATGCATCTGACTACATTTATTCAAAGCAAGGCCTGATGACCTACCCTTGCTTTGGATATACCTATGTAGTAAGTTGTACTGTGCCTAAATTCTGTAGCTGAGACTAGAAATAATACCTCTATATTCCCTACATATTGAGAGGTTAGGTATCCCACCAACACATGCCTCATCGTGCTATCAGAGGTGTACTTATGCTTTCACTTAGTCATTTAGCACCATATTGCTCATGAAACATTGTACATTTATATTTACCTTGATTTCCAGGACCCAAGCAAGTTTGCTGCTGCTGCTGCTACTGCTGCTCCAGCTGCTGCAGAAGCCCCCAAGGAGGAGCCTAAGAAGGTTGAAGAGGAGGAAGAGGAGTCCGATGAAGACTTCGGCATGGGTCTCTTTGACTAATGTGGTTAGACGTTCTCTATGAAGTCGATCACAAATAAAAAACTATAAAAAAGATTATCTTTTCTTAACCTGAGCAAAAATATTGGACCTTTGTTGTTTGACTTGGTAGTCATGTTACTGCTGTCATTAGGGAACTTTAAAAGATCAGACATGGAAATCTATGGGTGGAAATGGTGTTGGAAGTGGGTAGTATATTTCATACAGGAATTGCTTTGTGTGATCCTGATGGCTTTTATATACATATAGGTGCTCTAAGGTAAGGTTTAGGTAGTCGAGTTTATTTCTGCATTCCAAGTATTTTAAATGCTATGTTGCAGATCGTACATTTTATATATAGAAAACTATTTCGTAAGGATGAAAATTAGTAGTTGGCATTTTTCTTAGCTTGTATCCCAGAGAGAAATATGTTCTCGGGTGTTACATCAGGAAAGACGACAATTTATTTGCCAATATATTTTTTGGCTTGCCTTGCTACCTGAAGCAACAAAATCCGCCAATCACGGATTTTGTGAATAACGAGTCACCTGATATGTTTTCGAGTCTCGATTTGCAGTGTTCGAGAAAGGATTCTGTTCCTTAAGGTTCATGCACCCATGATTTGAAGTGCGACTGCTTCACAGCCAATGATGTAATTGGTTGAGATGATGTGTCAATCACAAGTTAACGTAAGATCAAGTAAGGATCACGGCGTCGTCTGCCCGCTATTGTGTTCCCGCTACTTGTGTTTTGACTCAAGGAAGGAAGTGGTACTGAGACGAACAATACTCATGTGAACTTCTTTAGACATTACTGTGTTACTGTTGTACATATCAAGTGTGCTATATTAGTGGAGATCAAGGATATTGTAGCGGTGCAGAGGAAGATTGATCCCCAAACAGCCAGAGAGAGTACTTTCCGATTGAGGGTAAGGTAAAGTCTCGTATGATTGTTCCCATTTTTGTCTATCTCGTATGATTGTTCCCATTTTTGTCTATCTACACATGTCTGTTATAGTATGTGCCGTCTGTTAATGCTATTGCTATCATACCGGCTGAGATCATATAGGTAATGATCTAGATAAGACATGGCGATAATAACAACTTTGTTTGGAGGACTTGGAAGGTTGAAAAGAGAGTGGGAGACTAAGTTATTATGAAAATTTACTCATTATTAAGGGAGTCATGAACACTTGTTATTTCCCTCAGGGGCGTAGCTGTCAGGCCTGCAGGATGGCAGGTGACGCAGTAGTGCAGGGTATTTACGTGGTACGGTCGTGGCTGGGGCCCTTCCGTCTTGCCTCACCCGTCTCTGTTATGGGCCATCACGCTTGTCGGCCTCAATATTCGGTCAGGTCAGCCCGTAAAGGGGAGGTTTTGTGTGACTGATTGCCGATAGCCGAGTTTCGTTCCTGCTGAGATGGAATAACTGAACGTAAATCCCTGGAAAATTGGTTTCTTCTTATCTGGGGAATCGCAGTAACAATTCCAACAGTCTACTATGTTTAAAAGTGACTCGAAGGTTTAAAAAAGATTGAGAAAATAGATGAACTATTCTGTAACTATATGGCAGATTTTGAATATCAAGAAAACATTATCAACTCGTTGCCTGTTTAGCATAAATTTTGAAGATCAAGTGAAGAAGCTACGGGCCTATACTATATAGTAACAAATAACTCAAGGGCCACTAAAATCCGTGATGATGATTTTGATATGTTTTGCTGTAAACGTGTTCAACTGACGACACTTTTGATATTCTCTCTCTCTCTCTCTCTCTCTCTCTCTCTCTCTCTCTCTCTCTCTCTCTCTCTCTCTCTCTCTCTCTCTCTCTCTCTCTCTCTCTCTCTCTCTCTCTCTGTCAACAACATTATTTACATTTTACACTTTACACATCTCTCTCAAGTCAATGTGGTTCGTTGGTTATTTCAGTTTCCTTTACAAATGAGATGAGTTTTGGTTTCAACTGTTCCTTTTCGAAACAACCATCCTATTTTTTTTTTTTTTTTTATCAACTTCGAGCATATCGTTGGAAATAATGTTTAAATGGATAAACGGTTTTAGTTTCCATTCACATTTTTTTTTTTTTTTTACTTTTCATTTTTTCTGCGAATGATAAAATAACGAACTTATTCATACTTAAAAGAATGTGTGTGTGTGTGTGTGTGTGTGTGTGTGTGTGTGTGTGTGTGTGTGTGTGTGTGTGTGTGTGTGTGTGTCAGACAGGATAATATTGATGAATTGATTAATTACATTACCTAAAAAAGACTTAGAGCCAAGAAAAGAAAATATCACAAAACTGACGGAGTGTAAGGCAAACTCATTTTTATAAACAAAAATGCATCCACGTCGGAAACATACGAAACACAGCCATTTGGTAAGAGAGTAAAAAATGTTATGTGCAGCTGTTTGTCTCTCCCAACGACCACCATCCATTAATGCCATCTTTTATGAGACACCCCTCCCTCCCCATCTCCATCCCCAACCATCACGTATTGGAACAACCTGGCAAGATGGGATTGGTTCTGACTGACCGTGACTGCTTTACCAAGTTCTTACACCTCATGCCAAGACCGTACCTTCTTTACGTAATGCCTCTCTCCACATGACGCGCTTCTTCAGAGTCTCTTCTATACTCACTGCCGTTGCCTCTTGGCCAGATCTAAAGGAGATCAAGGCGATGACTGCAAAACTCCCCGGAGCCCCGTGTCGATCCAACCTGGTGGGGAGATTTTGCAATGGGAACGTGTCTACCTAGAGTCTCAATACACACACACACACACACATACACACACACACACACACACACAGAGAGAGAGAGAGAGAGAGAGAGAGAGAGATTATACAAAAAGGAAAACCTCAAAGTTATAGGTTTTCCTTTGCAATATTCCTCTTGACGTTGAAATC
>CM035197.1:7514075-7529821 GCA_020233015.1 Callinectes sapidus
GAGAGGGAGAGAGGGAGAGGGAGAGGGATAAAGAGGGTGAGGGGAAACAGTGTCCTTCACTCGCTGGTGGACCCTTAGTTAGAACTTAATGGGATACTCAAGGGCGGCGAGGGTGAGGTCAGATTAGGTTATTTTAGGTTACCAGAGAGAGAGAGAGAGAGAGAGAGAGAGAGAGAGAGAGAGAGAGGATGAGGAAGAAACCAAACTAAACATAAATCACAAGAACACATCGGATAATATTTACGAGGAAAATTGAACACACACACACACACACACACACACACACACACACACACACACACACACACACACACACACACACACACAAAGAGAGAGAGAGAGGTAGACAACACGCAGGTAAACAGGAGACAGAGAAGACAAGAGGAACGCAAAGAGACGTATATATAAACAGAAACTGAATAGAGAGACTATCAGACAATCACACACAGAGACAGACAGACAGACAGACAGATAGTAAATCCTTGTATAATAATTCCTTCCCTGGTGCATTCCTCTTCCAGTATCTAGCAGCTTTTCCTCTCCCTTCCCTTCTCCCCTCTCACTCTTTTCATTCTGAGGATTTTAAGACAGCTTCCTCCCCTCACTCATTCCTTCACTTACCCTCAGTCTGCCAGTCACCGGGTTTTCTCTTCACTTCTCCCTCTATTTCCTTACTCTTTCCCCCTCACTCTGTTGCCCATTGGGATATTCTCCAGGCCTTTTCTTTCCCCTCTTCGTCTCATCCTTAAAACGTGTTCTCTCCTCCTCCTCTATCCCTCTTTTCTCATCTCCCCTCTTAATCTTAAAGCCTTGATAATATTCCCAGCTTTCCTCGGCTCTAGCTCAGTCCTCACTTTCTCTTTTTTCCTTCGTTTCTAAAGTCTTTCCTTTCACTCTGTTCATATCCGCCATCCTTCGCCTCTCTCCCTGCAATCCTTTCCGTTCTACACCCTCTCTTGTATCCATCCGTAACCTCTCTCTTTCTCTCTCTTAGTTTCCTGGATTGTCTCTGGCTGGGAGCATGTCTAGCTGGGGAATATATATACAATACACACGTGCATTTATGTAAGAACGACAGCAGACACCAAACGTTTCAGATTTAGCTTGTGTTTTCCTGTGTATTTTGACGCGTTTCTCGGTGGTTATTGGTGGTGATGGTGGTGGTGGTGGTGGATGACCGCCGGCCACCACACCTTTTGTTTTAACCTTTTCTCTCTCTCATTTTCCCGCTCCTCGTGATCCGTTTCCGAGCTTTCGTAATCTCGTAATATGTTTTTTTTTTTTTTGTTAGTTTTCTTTTTTACCTTCCAGCTACACGATTTTCTCCCTTCTTTTATTTCTCTAGTCGGCTTAAGAGTGGTGAAAGATTGCTCATCTTTAAAATGTTATGATTTATTTTCTCTTCCTTTCTTTATCTCTTTCTTTTAAGCATTACTTGTCGGTCGCCAGTAGGTACGTAGCCAGCGGTAGGCATTTTTATATCTTCCGAGTTGTTACATGGGTGAATTTTATAGTAATTTATCCTTTTTTTTTTTTTAACTTTAAACCCTGATGGATTTGAGGTGAAAACGACCCCCACCACCACCTACCTCAATGAAAGGATAATGAGGCAAGTAAGGAGAGAAGGGATGACGCTCGGTACAAAAAAAAAGAGAGAAAAAAAAGTAAGAGGCAAGGAAGGGCGAAGAAGAGGTTAGAGGGGCAGGAAAAAATGACTTGTCGATGTAAGGTAGGAAATGGAAGTGTTATACTATAGGTCAGTGTGGAGGAGCAAGTGAGTGAGTGCGTGTGTAAAAAAAAATATGAAAGAATGAGGATGTTGATGTAAGATAGGTTTAGTGTGGATGAAAGAATTAGATGTTTGTTGAAGAGTGTGTGGGTGAGTAGCTTGTAGTGAATAAGTGAATGGATTAGGAAAGAGAGGAGAAGCTCTATGATTCTTTGATTGAATTCGTGGAACACATGTGTAAATATCTGAGGGGAGAAGAAGAATGACTTGAAGAGTAGATGGAAAATGTTGAGAAAGAGTAAAGGGAGATCCGTATATTTGTGTTGGTACTTGTAAAACTGTTGAAATCTGCCATGTGATGTGGTGGAGAGAGAGAGAGAGAGAGAGAGAGAGAGAGAGAGAGAGAGAGAGAGAGAGAGAGAGAGAGAGAGAGAGAGGGAGAGGGGAGGGGGCTGCAGCACGAAAAGAGAGAAACGAAAAAGAGAGAGAAAAAAAGCTGAAAGTAAAAGCACAACATTTCATTCACACTTTTCATATTCTCGAGTAAAACCAAACGTAGTCGTACTTTACAATTCCACGGAGGTTGTTTGTTATAATCAACTGTGCACTTGACACTGGCCTTGTTTCCTGCGGCGGCCCTCACTCCACACTGCATTTAGTTTACAACCCTGACCCCGCCAACCACTCTGCCATCATGCCACAAGAGACCCATTTCCTCAATCCCCCCCCTACGCGCTCGCACACACACACACACACACACGGAAAACAGTGGAGTGAGTTCCATTTTAACCTTGCTTTTATATTCTTCTATTTTCACGTGTGTGTGTGTGTGTGTGTGTGTGTGTGTGTGTGTGTGTGTGTGTGTGTGTGTGTGCGCGCGCGTCCTGTATTGTTAGCTGATTTCCGAGGCACTCTCTCGCTCTCTCTCTCTCTCTCTCTCTCTCTCTCTCTCTCTCTCTCTCTCTCTCTCTCTCTCTCTCTCTCTCTCTCTCTCTCTCTCTCTCTCTCCCCTTCAGTGATTGACAAAGGCAGGGAAAGATAATAACTGATCTTTTGTGCAGCCTGACAGTTTCTTATAAACCTTCAGTAGTCTGGCGTGGTGGTCTGTTCTCGGCTTAGAAGAAGGAGAGTGGCGAGAGGCTTAACCCAGGACCAAGTAGGCTGAGCATTCATTGGCTGAGGATTCCTTTGATGTTCGAGAGAGAGAGAGAGAGAGAGAGAGAGAGAGAGAGAGAGAGAGAGAGAGAGAGAGAGAGAGAGAGAGAGAGAGAGAGAGAGAGAGATAAGCAACTCGATTTTTTTGTTTGTAATATTGCTTAATGAGTATACATGTCATTAGATTTTGTCTCCACCTCTCTCGTTGTGTCGCTGGATTATCGAGCAGTGGTGCTTACGTAGTTCCAGGGATCGGCCCACGTCCCTACAGGATAGAAGTCAATGTAATAGCCGTCAGGAAGAACCAAAGCAGGTCAATGATACTTGCAATTCTAAATGTGCTGCAAGTCACGAGTTTGGTTTGAAGTGTGTATCTTTTATATTAGCAGGTAATCTTTTTTATTTTCTCGTGGTATTTATCGACGAGTTTTTCTGTAAGCTTTGCATTTCCAAGCCAAACAAGTTTCAGTGGAAATGATTTATCTATCTATCTATTTATTTTTATGTTTGAGTGAGTTTCTTGTAGACAACGCATTCTTATCTATTTCACTGTTATAGCTCAACTTTCAAAGGCTTTAGTGGAATTATAAGTCGCCGAATTAAGAACGATGAGAACACATTGAACCTTCCAGTTTCAGAACAAGAAGCTTACCGTATTTGCTCCATTATAACCACGCTGGAGAAAGAATTAAGCTAGAATTCACGTTAAACGAACTCTAGAATCACGAACTCTACGGTGAAAACTAATACGACTGTGGAACCTTTCAGAACACAAACTTAATACAGTATTACAATGATGCTCCATTGTACAATATGATATGCTTCACTTTATTTAACAGGGAGGTTTCAAGACATTTCTCCCGGTCTCTCGGCTAGCTCTTTTACACTTTAAGGCGACACGCAAATTAATGGGCCCTTTTTTATATATATCCCTTGGCCAGCTTCCCCCTCTTACATAAAGAAACATAAAAAACCACGGTATAGTGAAAGTGACGGTATGGTGAAAGTAACGATGAAAGTGACACCACCTGTAACACTATTCCCGTATCTCTTCTAACCTTCCCGCCAAGCCAAGGCCGTCTTGCATAAGGAGGACACGCTAAAGGAATACAAAAACCCATGACACAGAACCACCTAGCACCCACACCCTACATTGCTCAAGCACATTTGAAGAAGCCTGCACTCTATACCGGACGGCGATTGGCAGGCCATGCTATTTCTAATTATGACTCACTGTGGGAGAAACAAATGACGGGGAAGGAGCGAGAGAGGGAAAGAGGAAGTGTGTGTATTGATCGAGGGGCAGTGGAGGGGATGGGAAATGGGGAAGGTAAAAGTTAGGATGCGGTAAACTAGGTATGAGTAAGGGGAAGGGGGGAAGAAAACAGGGTCAAGAGGAAGGGAGGGTGAAATTCTCTTCGTTAATGTGGGAGCTCAAGGTTGTGCTAAATGAGTGACGTGACCTCTATGTGTGTGTGTGTGTGTGTGTGTGTGTGTGTGTGTGTGGGTGGGTGGGTGGGTGGGTGTGGGTTTGTTTATGTGTGTGTGTGTGTGCTTTCCTGATATTTATTCCTTCGTGCAGAATGTAAAGTGATATGCATTAACGTGAATGCAGTTACGTTTTTTTTCTTTTTTTTTGTTTCTTTCTTTTAGGCTGTATTTGGTTCACGGGATACGAGATGACACGACGTTTGTCTCTGAAAATCATCTCTGACAGGAGGGACGTGTGTATGTGTGTGTGTGTGTGTGTGTGTGCGTGTATGTGTGTGTGTGTGTGTGTGTGTGTATGTATGTGTGTGTGTGTGTATGTGTGTGTTGTATGCATGTGTAATTAAGCTACCAGTGTGTAAGAGACGCTCCATTAAAGATAAGGTGGTCGTGACATTGCTTGCGTCACCTCATTTGTGCTACATCGTCTGTGTTGAGATGAGCCCCGCTGCTGCCTGCCTGCATGACTTCATTGGCGCACCCCTGACTGCTCTCCATTAGACACAACACTGCTGATGTGACATTGCCTTTTCAGTGGTGCCCTTTGAAAATATTCCTATAGCTCCACTTCTTCTTGCTCTCTTCTTCTCGCATCTTTCCTTTTGTATTTGCCCTTTCCTTATGGCTTTGAATATACATTGATCTTAATTTTTTTTTTATCCTTTTAAATGAGAATGATATCTGAGCAATGATTGTTTTTCTTATTAAAGGTTGTAGTCTTTAATTTTCTCTTGTTTTACTCCGTTCATGATTTTGAAGTTAATTAGATCCATCCAATATCGACTTTTTTTTTTCCGGATGTGAAGTTGAGGTAGTTTCCCGTTTTATTTATTTATTTATTTATTTTTTTCAGTATGTTCTCCACTATAAGCTGATTGACCGGGTAGAGATCACGGACAGCGAGGAGTGAAAAGGTGAAATTTTCAGCAAGTGGATATTGGGGTCAGAGTTGA
Organism: Callinectes sapidus; assembly: GCA_020233015.1. Taxonomy (NCBI): domain Eukaryota; kingdom Metazoa; phylum Arthropoda; class Malacostraca; order Decapoda; family Portunidae; genus Callinectes; species Callinectes sapidus. The sequence continues at coordinate 7,519,401 of CM035197.1, forward strand.
TTTTTGGAATGTATTCATTTGATTGATTGAGTGATGTAACGTCGCCACAACACTGGGGTCGTATGGGGCACCGCTCATGATTACATTGCGAACCATGATAGTTTATAAACATGATCAGTAGTAATTGAATGAAATAACTCACTTACTTTGGCTGTGTTAAGTTTTCAATCCTGAGGTCTTTGGCATACTAATGTCATTTACCAGATTTTGTTAGACTGGTCGTTAGTTCAAAAAGTGGCGTGGGCGTGAGGTGGTGCTATCCGTGCTTGACACTAACACCTGAAAAAAAAAAGATATTTGCGTGAATTCATGTAAAAATAAAAAGTAAAAAGAAACGTTAATTCAAAAGTTGATTTTTGCATTTTCCATGTTGCGAAACTATCCTGTGAATGAGGAAGTATTCAGAAAATTAACGTTTTAATATAATTTGATTTGCTCTCTCTCTCTCTCTCTCTCTCTCTCTCTCTCTCTCTCTCTCTCTCTCTCTCTCTCTCTCTCTCTCTCTCTCTCTCTCTCTCTCTCTCTCTCTCTCTCTCTCTCTCTCTCTCTGTGTCATGTCTCAAAGTATATTTGAAATCTTTATACTCTCGGTCAAAGTTGTTATCCATTGAACCCTGACATCTTATGGAAACTAGTCATGTTTGTTTCATTGTGTGTTGACTGTGATTGTGTGATTAAATGATACAATGCACTGTTCTGTTGTGTACGGTGTTAGTGATTGTCTTTTGTTTCAAGAAATGGCAATTAGTCACTGCTACCTGACAGATGGTACTCGTTACACGCAAACACAGCTCAAGTCACCAGGAATTGTACAAGACGTGCAATTTGTATACCGGTGATTAGCCTGAAATGTTCACAGTATGCTAATGACTATTACTTGTCACACTTGGGGACGTCTCGTATCATCAGCTGACACTGGTAAACTGTGGAATTCTCGGTCTTAATCTGAATTTCCCCATTTTCATTCATATTTTTATTGATTCTTTTTCTGTGGGGGGGGGAGGACATGTATTATTTTTGGTGCTTGGTTTACTTTCCTTGTGCTTAAAGAAAAGAAGGTGAACATGAAGGACGTGCTACTTGTGTAATGGTGATTAGTCCGTAGAGTCAAGTAGAATATATCAAGGCAATACGTATTTATGATTTATTATTTAGAGAGAAAAAAAAGCATGTGAAATAAAAGTTGATGAATTAGCTCTATTGTAATATCATTGATCATATAAGTAAATATTAAAGATCCTACTGATCTTATCAATCCTATCCTATAGACAAAGTTCTCTTCCTGTTTTTATACATTCTTCTGCCATGACTTGAATTGAATGGTTTCAGAAGAGCATCAAATCATCTCCAAAACAAAATTGACTTTCCCTGTTCTTCTCTTGTTTCTATTCTTGGAAGCCATATTGTTATCTGCCATTTATCCTTTTTGTGACCCCGGCCAGTGACCCGATGTGTAAAAATACGCAAATCAGTTTTCAAATTTATACACTCATCAGCTGTACATCAAAGAAGACTAAATATAGATGTAAATGTTGTGAATGAATAACTTAACATGATTCTTAAACATTTGTGTATAAAGAATACCAGAGAAAATCATTGTATCCTGTGTCAGCATTCAGAGTGAAATGAAACCGTTGCCTTGGTAATGAATCATGGAAATTGAATTATTCAGTAAATGCTCCTACACAAACCATTGCTGATGATCTGAAATTAGGTTTAAAGTTAGTCATTTTGTGGCTATCTGGTCACTTGTTATTGATTTTAGAGTCTTAGAAATTGAAGTTATTGAACGGCAATTAAGAGATTTAGAATCTAATCTGAAACGTTCATTCTATTTTGACTCCTTTCTAAAGTGGAGAAAATGCCGGCCATCATAAGTCAGAAAGCTTGATATGGTTGGGAGTCAGCCAAAACCAAACTTTAAAGACCCCTTGAGGATAAAGAGACTTGTGAGACCCGAAGCCAGACAACATAAAGGAAGAAGTCATAGAGAGAAATCGTTGTGGGACAACCGCACGTGAGTCTGGAGACAAGGAGATAAGAAACGGCAGAATAATTCTTATATGTTTTCTAGTTGATGAATGAAAAAATTGAGCTTCCGGTTATATTTGGGTGATATTTAGAAAATACAAGCAAAATACTCTGCCAGACCTGGAGCTATAAATGTGCTATGTTTGACATGTTTTATTGAAGCGATTACATTACTGAAATTAACATTTGGTGCGATTTTGAAATCTTTTATCCTGTTAATTAAAACTTCAAGATTTAATTAACAGGATAAAAGGTCTAAATGTTACACCGAATGTTAACTTTAGTAATATAACCACTTCCATAGAACATACTTCACCTAGCACATTTTGTACCTCAAGCTCTGGACAGCATATGCATGTGAGCGGTACTATTAGGGCGTCTGCTACCACTTTTGCAAACAACATTTTGTTAATTTCAATTTTCTTTTGTTAAATACGCTTTTAAGTGTATAATATTTAGCATTTTACTTTTTTTTTCTATAGAGCACGATCTTATAACTTAAATGTCTTTGAAAACATTAAAATGACTTACATTTTACATGTATCTCATACATGGTTTTATTTTCAAATTTTCTTTGTAAAATTTTCGTTTAGCTGTGGAATATTTTACATTTTACAATTTTTTTTTTCATTTAGCACGATCTTATAAAGTAAATATCTGCGTAGACAAAGTTGAGATTGCAAATTCCTTGAACTCTTCTCGCTGCTTTTCCCACCACGATGCCGCAGCCAAGAGCTTTGTTGTTCCGTGGTGAGCTGTGGTATTATCATATCAGGCTGGAATAATTCTTACTCATGAGGTGATACAGCGCCCGTCCTTTGCAACGCACATGTGCCACACTGCAAGGTGTCTTGTAAGTGAAAGTTCGCTGAGATATAACCTTCCGCCACCTGATTGTGTTTTGGGGGATGTGTACGAGTAACCATAAATCTGATTGTGTTTTTTGGGATGTGTACGAGTAACCATAAATCTGATTGTGTTTTTTGGGATGTGTACGAGTAACCATAAATTTTGGGCTGTGCTGTATTGCCTTCAACAAGAGGAGGGAGCTTCAACAGTACGATTACTACTTAAATAAGAAAGGTAAAGGAAAAAAACAAAATGATAGCGTCAGTTTGATGCTGAGAAATGCAGAAGAATTGTCAGAACATCCTAATGATTTATGGGAAGTCGATAAATAAATGATATACGATTTTCAGCGGAAATATGAAGAGCATGGTGGCAGAGATAAAACTTTGTGGTATCTTTTGTCGGCTGCCGCTCTGTCTTTTATTGCACGAGAGCAAACAGTGTTAAAGCAGAGGTATTCAGCTTTAGGCTTGAGTGTGTGGAAGGTTCGGCCTCATGCCACAAGCTGTACACGCGATGTGCTGCCTGAGTTTAGCATACAGAAGTGGTGTAGCATCAGATTTCTTTCTTCACGGAATGTTGATCTCAAAGACTCTGTAAAAGACTAAAGTGAAATGAAAATGTGAGTTTGAGTGAATGATTGTCAGAAACACAACATGTGTCAGTTTTGGCGCAAAGTTAGACAGGTGAGATCCAGTTGGTTTGAGCGTGTGAAGAAAAGAGATCAGTGTTGGGAAGGATCCACCTGGCAAGAGAAAGGAAGGGGACCTAAAAAGGAAGATTTATGGGTACAGTGAATGAAGACGTCCTTACAATGGGTGCGACTGAAGAAGATACAAAAGACCGAACGCTTTGGAGAAGCAGACATGGATGATGACTGTCTATAAAGCCATTCGGGTTTATTGCCGTTGGGTAATGTGTCTGTTCGGTATCTTAGATTGGCTTCGGCTTATTGTCCTTCGGTAAAAATGCACTCGGCATCCTGTCCGTGTAGCGATAACTAATTGGATTTTGTTGATGAAATTTAAAGGTAAATTCAAGCAAAATGGATCAAAATTTATGATGAACAAGCACATTAGAAAACAAGGGCAACAAAATAAAAACAGGCATCTTAACTGCCACAAAACAAAAGTAATTATATACAGAACTATTGAGTGGTTCCTAAAACAACACAATAAATTACATCGAATTATGAATTCTGGATGTGTGTAGAACTTGAACCTGTTGATTATTAGATTATCTAGTAATAAACAGGTTCAAGTCTTACACACATTCATAACATTGTATATGATACTGTATCTCTGGCAGTCATCGAATTTATCTGAGAACATTTCTGGCAGATTAGAGAAGTTATACTCGTACGTATCTCGCAGATCTTATGTGAAGACTCTATACGGAGTTACATGTACTTTCAGTTTGTACCTGACCACACTCACATAGTGTTTCATCTAAAGGCAACTCTCCCCCTTCCCTTATGTTCCATCCATTTGAACCTTGGCATTGTACATAGAGTGAACAGAGAGATCAGACTTTAAAATTTGTAAATAACACATCTAGAAAAGGTTAAGTTAGATGTGCTACATTTTGCTCTCTCTAAACCCTCAGGCTGGTCATCATCAACAGTGTATGACAAACTGTTGATGTATGTATCACTTTGGTAATAATGGTAACCGATGGCAATTTTTTTTCGATAATGGAAATTGGTGGTCCAACCTCCCTGTCTTTAGCTTTGAAATGCCGTGTATAATGTTAATGCTTCCTTAGTTTTGCATGTCTTTCCGGTCGCCCTTCTTATGAATGGTGGAAACTTTAGCTCTGTCTAATCCAGGAAGTCAGATATTGCTCAGTATTACAAATCGTATTGAAAGCAGATATAACGAGTGTCAGCCGCTGACCTTCAATACAGTCCGAACCACAAGCTCTGTCCTCCTTGATCTTCTCTATCCGGTCACTGATCAGGATCATCTAAAACATGAATTGAGAAGGAAATCCCTGCGTTCGTCTATAAGATCGGCCGTTGCAACATCCTATAAATTTCCATAAAAATCTTTTAGAAATCCTTTCAAGTTTTTGAAACCCTTAATCAGGTTTCCTCTTATCCTGTGCTTCGCTAAGCTAAATATGTTTAATTCTTCGTGTTGTTCCTTATAATGTTTATTTCTCAATGTTGGAATCATTGTAATGACTAGACTGTATCTTTTTCAGGTTTTCAATGTCCCTTTTTTTAAATGTGGTAATCAGAATCGCACACAGTATTCCAAGCAACAATGCACTAGTGAGTTATATGAAGGATAAAATAAAAATTTTCGTATTTGAATTCAGTGCTTGACATTGACACATTTTTCAATACATATCTCGCCTGAACATTGTTGTTCCTGATATGTAAAAAATTTATTTTTCTGTACTGAATCTCATATGCCCTAATTACATATTTCACTGAAATATTGTTGTTCCCGATATATAGAACAATAATTTTTCAACATTAAATCTCATCTGCCATTTTGCTGCTCAGCTCGTTAGTTTATTTAAGTAACAATGTCGTACATGCTATTGAGACGTTGACGTCACTTGTTATTTTGGTATCGTCTGCCAATTTACTTATTTTTCATTTGAGTATCATTAATGTATACTTTGAAGGAATCTTGTCTTTATAAAGAGCCGCGATGAACGTCTCTATTTACGTTATACCAATCTATATCTCTTCCGTCAATCGGATCACATTGTTTACTGATGATGAAGATGATGATGATGATGATGATGATGATGATGATGATGATGATGAAGAGGAGGAGGAGGAGGAGGAGGAGGAGGAGGAGGAGGAGGAGGAGGAGGAGGAGGAGGAGGAAAAGGGGAGGAGGGTGATGTGGTGTTTCGTTAGAAGAAATATTGAGGAGAAAATAAACACATGGCCACTAAGGAAAATAAGTTTATTAATCCAGAGTATCTACGTACAGGATGATAAATGATGTCTGTATATTCTTTTTTGGATAAGAGCAAGAAATGTGAGAGAAGTGAACTGTTATAGTAAGTCAATATAACTTAGTATATTCACGAATAAGGGAATTTTCCATACGTGTCCTGCTAAATGAGTGATGAAGAATGAAACTTAGAGCTTGTGAGTGAGTTACCAGTACTATTATTTTGATAGAAAGACGAGAAACTAAACTGATTATAGACAGGAAATTAAATTAAATTCGTAGCATATAGAGCACAAACTTCATAATTAAATCAAGTGGAAAAAATAGAAAAAAAGAAAGACAAAAAATTGAATAGGTTTCCATTTACCTAGAGAAAGGGAAGGAAAAGAAAGAGTAATTATGAATTGTTCTCCACTTACAGACAAAAATGGTAAACAACACAAGAAAAGTGAATTATTATTATTATTATTATTATTATTATTTTCTTTTCTTTTTTTTTACAATAGCCAACAGCAAATAGTTCAAAATATATAGATTTGGTGGAACTTGTAAAAAAGAATAAAAACAATGAATAACAATAAAAAAAAGAGAAATTATATGTATTTTAATCATCAAAGAGAAAGAAAAAACAAGAGAAGAATAAATAGTTTTATAATTACTCCCAAAAAACAGAATAAAAGAATGACTATAGCTAGAATAGAATATACTCATTAGCAATAAATTCATTTGTAAATAATAAAAAGAAACAAGAGAGAGAGAGAGAGAGAGAGAGAGAGAGAGAGAGAGAGAGAGAGAGAGAGAGAGAGAGAGAGAGAGAGAGAGAGAGAGAGATTACGATGGAAATTACACGTAGTCCTCTTACTTGTACCTTTGATGTAGTGACAATGAGAAGGACAGGTAATAGTAATATGCCAATGAAAGGGAATAAGAAGCCACTATAATGAACACTATCAGGTGTAATTATGTAGGTAATGTGTGTGTGTGTGTGTGTGTGTGTGTGTGTGTGTGTGTGGGTGGGTGTCCGTTCAAGAAAGTGACGTCCGCCATCTCTCGGGCAATGACCCTCTCTCTCTCTCTCTCTCTCTCTCTCTCTCTCTCTCTCTCTCTCTGTTCGCTTCCATTTCCTTCTACCTCATTGTATTTTTTTCCCCTGTGTGTTTTCTTGACCGCATTCCCATCTGGACTCCTCCCCTCCCCTTGGCAGGAAACCATTGTAAGGCCTGGCTGATGTACAATCTTTACTCCCCCTTGGAGGAAATACACGTGAGCTTCATGTATGTTCTATTGTATTAGTGTTCAATTCACGAGACAAAATTGGATAATTCAGTCTCACCACAGCGGACTTTGTAAAGCCGAGGTAATATTTTGTGGAGATCTACGTCTTGTTTTGTGATAGTAGTGGGTATTCAGGAAAAATGAAAGGGATTTCTTACAATGTACAACAAGGGTAATATTTCGTCTTGAACTCAATGAGGTGATTATCTAAGGTGTTGTCAGTCTATCTTCGAGACATTGCATCACGTAAAACTTAGTCACGACGGTGTCCAATATTGTTAACATGATATGATCAACACTTTGTTATCATTAAGGAAACACAAAACAAGTTCTTCATAAATATATAGGCGAACCTTTATTTTGATACAAATTGCTCAAGAACCAGTCTAAAATATCACAGTTTTAGATATATAACTCGAATATTTCATACCTTTAGATAACAAATAAGTATCTTCATTATAATAAACATGATTCTATGTAAAATGTATCATTATCATTTTGAAAACCTATACTTTGAAAGGAGAGTGTTAGTTGAAGTATTGGTTTGTCATATAGATTTTCTGTTGTTGTTAGATATGGTATAATAAGGTATATTTAGCAACTTCTCACACAACTAATGTGATCTCTGAGTGTTTCCCGATGTCAGAGAGAGAGAGAGAGAGAGAGAGAGAGAGAGAGAGAGAGAGAGAGAGAGAGAGAGAGAGAGAGAGAGAGAGAGAGAGAGAGAGAGAGAGAAAGAGAGAGAGAGAGAGAGTAGTGTGGGTGGAGGATGGATGTGTGGATGTGGATAAAGGCAGAGGGCAAGAGAGAGAGAGAGAGAGAGAGAGAGAGAGAGAGAGAGAGAGAGAGAGAGAGAGAGAGAGAGAGAGAGAGAGAGAGAGAGAGAGAGAGAGGTGGGATTGGCTCTTTGCCCATTCTTCTCTGAATTTCATACCGGGAGAAACAAGAAGAGGAGGAGGAGGAGGAGGAAGAGGAGGAGGATAGCTGTCTGTCTAGAATCATTTTAGATGCTACGTTTGAGGCTTTCATGCACACACACACACACACACACACACACACACACACACACACACACACACACACACACACACACACACACACCTCTATTTGCTCAGACATTTTTTTTAGAACTTTAAAATATATATTCGTCAGCAGAGAGAGAGAGAGAGAGAGCAAGAGAGAGAGAGAGAGAGAGAGAGAGAGAGAGAGAGAGAGAGAGAGAGAGAGAGAGAGAGAGAGAGAGAGAGAGAGTATGATATTTGTAATCTTCCTATCGATTCATGCAACAATAGAGCGGTCCAAGTTGAAAGACACATGAAACACAGTTGATTAATAGGACACTCAGCGCCATTCTTTCTGATGTCCGTTCATGAAGAGCCTCTTGCATTACCACCACCACCACCACCACCACCGCCACCACCACCACCACCACCACCACCACCACCACCGCGACCGCCGCCACCACCACCACCACCACAGTAAACGGAAACAACATCAACATCAATGACATGAACCTGAAAGAAGATTAAATAATAACAGAAAAAGAAATGTGAAAAGTAGGCCAGGGAGAATATTAGTGGTGACGATAATGTTGATGGAGATAACAATAACAGGAAGAAGATCAAGGAGACAAGATGATAAAGGAAAAGAAGAAAACAAACAAAACAGCAACAAAGACAACAGAATGAAAACTACAAAAGGGAATTGAAAAAACAGTAACAAAAAAAAGAAAACAAAAATCCGACAACCAAGTGATTAGTTGCGGGGCTAGAACATTCCTGGTGATGTGTAGGGAAGCCAGCCACTGCCGCCCCCGCCGCCGCCACCGGCCAGCGTTCGCCGCCTTCCCCTCCTCGCCTGAAATTTGTGTCTGGACCTCCGCCAGATATCTGTTTATGGATGGCGACCCGCTGCCAGCATCCCATCCCGGCAGCCGCACTCACCACGCCAAAATGTGCTGGGTTGGGAAGGGTCGGTGATTACTGGTGGCAGGAATAGCTTGGTCTGGCTTTCACTTTCTGACTATAGGGACATTGAACATAAGAGTAAAGGAAGCCGCAAAGAGCCACTAGATCTATTGTACAAAGTATGCCTTCCTATTTCCACCTATTATTCTCGTCCATAGATTTGTCTAGTCTTTAAGAGATTTCTATTGATTCGATGCTAGTTTACCTAATGACTGACTGAGACCATTGCATTCACCTTCCTTTCCATTTGAGAAGTAGTTCATTCTTGTTTCCTCTCCGTATTAAAATTTGTGAAAAAGAATATCTCATTTCTCTTCCTGTCCTCATTATTGATGTTGAGATTTTTCTTTTGTATCCTTCGTTTGTTTACCACCAGTGCCATATCGTCTGTAGTGCCATTCAAAAGCTTCAATCAGACAACTTTCTGTGTTTGTTCCAGCTTATAATAATTGGTTAGGATTTTCTTTTATTTAAACAATGTGGGCATTTTACGGGAATGTCTGTGCTAAAGGAGATCACCTGATAGAGACCTCCTATCTGAAAGCCCACGATTAACAGTAATAATAATGACAATGATGATCGGTGTTGGATTACTCTACTTGAATTGGAAAAAAAGAGAAAAAGAAAATGCAAATACTGAAGGCACTGAAGACACATTCCCTTCATCACCAGAAAGAATGACTCCGCAGCTGAGAGTGAATCTGCTGCGCCACACTGATGCTCCCCATGTCATGATTGCTGACGCAGATGCATGTGTTAGTTAGGATCATTGGCTCTGGCTTAATGCACTGCCCACTCCTGCTGTCGTGAGCCTCTGTACCAAATCACCCAGAAAAGCCACTCTGTTCTGACTGGCTTGCAATGAGGTCAAGGAAAATAGTATTGGGGAGAGAGAGATTCTACCTCGGTCGATGAGCACTATTTTGTGGATTGCCTTTACTTCCGCTCTGAGGATGAACAAAGGTAATCTGCAATGCTTGGCTTGAAACAGACGTCAGGGATGATAGTATTGGGAGAATATTCTGCTATCATCACTGGCGGAGGAGCGAAGTTGGTGTGCACTGGGCAACTTGTGATGGCTGTGATTTGCTCAACAGAGAGAGAGAGAGACAGAGAGAGAGAGACAGAGAGAGAGAGAGAGAGAGAGAGAGAGAGAGGGTGGAGTAAAGATCCTTAACATCTCCTAAAGTATCATAAGAAACTCCTAAGACTTGGGGAAGATTAATCTGCTAAGACTCCCCAGCCTCTCTCTGTAAGATATATATAGTGGGACTTATGTGTTATTCCAGTCCATTATGTCTGGTGTCTTAAAGATCTCTATCAGCTTCTTTGACTGTCACCTTCTCCCCCCCCCCACCCACCCCTCTCTCTCTCTCTCTCT
>CM035197.1:7544995-7557072 GCA_020233015.1 Callinectes sapidus
TGTTGGCGAGTCACGTGACAGCACCAGGGTGAGGGAGTAAGATTTATTGTCCTTTCTCTGGTCAACTCTGGAACTCCCGACCTGTTTCTGTATTTCCAACTTCCTTTGACTCGACTTGGTTTAAGAGAGAGAGAGAGAGAGAGAGAGAGAGAGAGAGAGAGAGAGAGAGAGAGAGAGAGAGAGAGAGAGAGAGAGAGTGTTTTTAGGCATTTTGTTCCTGACTTTTGGCTAACTCTCTTGACCTTTAAGGGAACTGGTAAATTAGTAGATTTTTTTTATTTATTTATTTTCATTGTTTTGTTACCCTTAGCAAACTTCCTCCTCTTACATTAAAAAAGAATAAATAGAAAATCAAAATATCTGAAATCACTACAGATTCAAAACATGGAAAGGAAAATAATACGGATTTTTTACCGCCAAAATACAAATGTACAAGACTTTCCTGATCGCTGCTCTTCTCTAAAAAAAGTATGGAAATAAAACAGTTAAACAAATAAGTGAATAAATTGTAACAGCTCGACAAATAAAAGTCGTTCCAATCAGTGTCATTTCATGTGTTTCAAAACTCCTCCATTAAAGTTATTCAATTAAATAAATACTTGATAACAACGACAAAATATTCCAGAAGAGTGTCGTGGTGATGGAATGAAAGAGTTGAAGGTATTGATTGATAAACCTTTGCAATAATGAAGAGGAAACAATAAAGGCTACATTCCCTAACATGCCCCTAAGCTTTTCTCTCTCCGTAACCCCTTCAGTACAGGGATCCATTTTCATATCTATTCTTACCATTTTACAATTTCCTACAACTACAGAACTTACATGGGGATTAGATTAATGAAGATTCTGGCCATTAATCTTCTGACCTTCATAAAGCTATCCTAATATAAAAATAAAAAATAAAAAAACAGCTTTTCTCCTTAAGCCCTAAAGTACAGGGACGCATTTACATATCTATTTTTCGAACCATTTGACGATTTTCTACAGCTACGTGGGGAGAGAGAGAGAGAGAGAGAGAGAGAGAGAGAGAGAGAGAGAGACTTTGAATTGGTCGTATCATCAGCTGCAGTGTTCCAAAGTTTGTGAAGCTCTTCGGCCTACACAAAATTGGCCCCCGAGTTGTGTTGTGTTGTGTTGGGTTGGGTTAGTGTCCCGAGTCACTGACACCGCCAATACAAGGAACGCTTTCACTCACTCGAGACATTAAATAATAAGACACAGCGAGAGGTGACTGACGGGAAGGGAGGGGAGAGAACATATTATCACAACCTAAAGTAAAAAAGAAACTAGATTAAAGTAGTTTGGAAGATTTGAGATAACTAAAAGATGGTGTAAATACGAAATAGGTAAATTAATTCATGAGTTTTAAAGGGAAATAAGCCTGTATTAACAACAATTACTACTACTACTACTACTACTACTACTACTACTACTACTCCAAATGCTTAATAGCGTAGATGAAAGATTTGAAAAACTGTTGTACTTGAAACATAAAAGAGAAACGATGTACAAGGAGGGTGTAAATACGAAATGAATAAATGAATGAGTTGAGGAATTTTAAGGGGTTATAAATAAGTAAGTATTAACAACAACAATAACTACTACTATTACCAGCACTACCACCACCACCACCACCACCACCACCACCACCATAACTGAATTTTAAGGGGCTATAAATAAGGAAGTATTAACAACAATAACTACTACTACTATTACTACTACTACTACCACTTCCACCTCCACCATAACTGCCACTACTAATTCGTGGTAGCGTAGATAAAAGATTATAAAAAATGTACTTGAAACATAAGTGAAACGATATACAAAAATAGACGATGAAGAAATAAGAAAAAAAAAACCTAGAAAGAAAATAATGAACAAAAAAATCTGATAATATATACTGTAGGAGAAAAAGCTGAAATGATTTATAGTGACCAATAAAACAATAAGTGTGTGATGATTGTGTTAATTTAATATCTAAAAAAATCATTCACTTTCTAATTACTTAACTCAGACAAAACCTTTGGTAATTATTGAATTTGATCATTGGTGTTGAGATAATTGCTGTACCGTTGTTGTTGTTGTTGTTATTATTATTATTATTATTATTATTATTATTATTATTGTTATTATTATTATTATTATTATTATTATTATTGTTATAGGTTAAACATAAGTGTGAAATTGTTTGTTTGTTTAACTGTTTGTCTTTTATTGATTTTTGAATCTGCATTACAATTGTTTATCTGGTTATATTAGAGAGAGAGAGAGAGAGAGAGAGAGAGAGAGAGAGAGAGAGAGAGAGAGAGAGAGAGAGAGAGAGAGAGAGAGAGAGAGAGAGAGAGATTGAATCAAGATAAATTACAAGAACTGAAGTCATTAGAAAAAAAAAAATACTTGAATAGTAATAATAGAAAAGAAATATGAAGGCTGAAATAAGATGAGATAAAAGACTCACAATAGAAAGGATTAAAAAGTACGAACTAAATAGAAAGGAACATAGAGATATAGAGAAAAACTATTAATAAAACTAGACAAGTAAGAAATGAAATTGATATCAGAGAGAGAGAGAGAGGTAATGGTGGCAGTTTAATCCGATAATACCAAATTTCCCTCGAGTTTTCAATAAGGTGTCACATTCACAGCTTCTCTTTTATCTACCTTGTGATTTTCTCCTCTCATTCTTCCTTCCTTTCTTTCTTTCTTTCCCTGCCTTCCCCCTCTCTCTCTCACTCCTCTCTCCCTCCCTCCCTCCCTCCCTCCCTATTCCCCTTCTCTCACTCAATTACCTCACAATTTTCGTTGCTTGCACTCATTTCCTTCTCTTTCACCCTTCTCTTTCTTCCTTTCTTTCCCTCTCTCCCTCACTCCTCTCCCTCTCTCCCTATTCCCCTTCTCTCACTCAATTATCCCACAATTTTCCTTGTTTTCACTCATTTCCTTCTCTTTCACTTTCTTTTTCCTTCTTCCCCGTCTCTTTTTTCTTTCCTTCCCTCATTCCTTCAGTTTTTTCGCTCCTTTATGTTTTCTTTATCTTTCCCACTTCTTTATCCCTCTCCTTCCTTTTCCTTCACTTCTCAACGTGGTTCTCTTTTCTCCTTCCTTTCCTGCCTTTCTTCATTTCTTCTTGAGTTATGTATCCAAATTCTTCTTTCGTTTTTTCTATTAATTCTCTTTGTTTCTTGTTCTTCGTCTCTTCCTTTTTTTTCTATTTATTATGGTCTTATTCATTTTTTTCCTTATTTATTTTTCTCGTCTTCCTCTTTTACTTGGCTTGATTTCTCCTCCATGCCTCATAATTTTCATGTATGTTTATTTTTAACCTCTATTTATACATTTCACCATCTAATTTCTTTTCTTTTTTTAGGTTATTGATTTATTTATACTTCCTTTGTGTGTGTGTGTGTGTGTGTGTGTGTGTGTGTGTGTGTGTGTGTGTGTGTGTGTTTGTATCTATCTGTATTTTTTTATTATCATTAGTTTTTTTTACCATTTTGTTTTTCCCATCATTGTCCTCTTTGTATATCTCTGTATTTCTGTTAATCTATCCTCCTCTCTCCTTGTCTCTTGGTTCATTGCTTCTCTCTCTCTCTCTCTCTCTGTCTGTCTGCCTTTGTTACTTTTTTCTCTAATTAAATCTTTTGAATACTTTTTTTTCCGTGTTCATTTTTACCAGCTTGTTCCCCCCCCCCGTCATGTAGTAGTAGTAGTAGGCGCTGTAGTGAGCACTCAACCCGTGTTCCTCCTATTACTACCTGTCAAACACGTACAATACCATTAATCCACTTTTTTTACTTTTTTTTTTACTCTATCTCTCTCTCTCTCTCTCTCTCTCTCTCTCTCTCTCTCTCTCTCTCTCTCTCTCTCTCTCTCTCTCTCTCTCTCTCTCTCTCTCTCTCTCTGTGTGTGTGTGTGTGTGTGTGTGTGTGTGTGTGTGTGTGTGTGTGTGTCGCCTCGCAAAAATGTTCTTAACGAGCTTTTTAATATTGTTTCTCTCGGTGCGTGACATAATGGCAACCCAGAAATACTTCCACGCTGACAACAGTCTTATGTCTTCTCAACATTTTCCCTCCCAGAGTAGACAGTGGCGCCTTATTCTTAGTTGTTTTCGGTGAACCTTATCATCGGAGTGAATGTGGTGTTTCCTATATAGTCTTTTCAGGATTAGTTTCATTACAATAAAAAAAAAAAGAAAAAAAATATCCACGTATTGGGTTTTCATTGAGATTTTTCACTATTATGGGAGTTAGGTAAGGTTAGGAGTGTTCATCTTAAGTTATGCTAAGCAGGGTTGAGATCATTTGGTTGGGTGTGATTAGACGATTTTATTAACATTAGGTAGGCATAATGGAGGTCAGCGGATCAATGGACAGAGTCTGTACTATTTTATTCCCCACATGAGTTTCTGAAGCTGTATGTTAAGTGAAGTGAAGTGAAGTGAAGTCGTTTGAAGTTACATAGGTTTGGTTAAGTAAGTTGTGTTATATTATGGTAAATTTTGTAATATTTGGTGAGTTTGGCAAGGTTGAATTAGTTAGGTTAATTAATTAATAGAGGGCTACGTTGTGCTAGGTTAGGTTAGGTTAGAGAAGGTAAGGATGAGCTTTGTTTTGTTAACTTTGGTTAGATAAAATGTTGTCAGTCAGCTTAAAGGTAAAGATAAGATAAATTGTGTCACGCTAAGCTATATGTTCGATTAGATTAGGTTAAACTAGATACACTAAGACAAGTTAAGGTTAAGGTAGATAAGATTTTGAATATGCTACACTGAACAAGATTACGTAAAGTTATGCGATACTTGATCAAGTTGTGTGAGACTGAGCCAACTTTAGATAATAGACAAAATCAAGTTGAATTTTGTCGAAATGATTCATCACAAGGAAAGTTTTAGGGGAGAAATTTTCATGAGAGGAAAAGTTTGGAGCTGGAATTCACTTGCTTTTAATTTTGATAGAAGCGTCCCCTTCCTCCTCCTCTTCCTCCTCCTCCTCCTCCTCCTCCTCCTCCTCTTCCTCCTCCTCCTCCTCTCAAACCTCACCTTTACAACTTTATAACTTCATGTCCTGCCCTTCACACGTCCACTATCCAACCGCTGTTCGTTCCTTTCCTTACATGATTCCAGTTTTAGTTTCACTCTCAGCCTCTCCCTCTCCACTCTCACCCACTACCAAGCTACAAGAAAAGATGGAACAAATTGTTATAGTCTGGTTCTGTTTACTACATTTCTCTCCCCACGAAAAACATTCCTCGCTGTGATGAATTAGGTTATATAAGTTTTTTTCTATTGTTTTTCTCTTCACTAATCTTTCCAATGACTTAATGCAAGAGTTAACCGGGATTTTCAGTCTTTCATTCATTTACTTTTTTTTCTTCATTTATACACTTATGAGAATTTACTGCCTAAAAGACCTAATGGAGATGTCCTATGTGAAACTCCATCTATTTGGGAAATGTTACCCCGAGAGGATGCCCTGTTCTGTACCTTTCCTTAGCAGTAGTGTAGGAAAGACATCACTGGCCTTAATTCTTTACTCTTATTCTGTGTTTACTCTAATATTACTGTATTCTGAATCTTGATGTGGACATTCTTAGAAATAAAAGGGTAACTGATAACATTGCCACCATACATAATATATTCAGAAGAGCTTTTTTCTCCCACCGTAACTTTTCGAAGCCCTAAAATATGACAGATTAACTGTGATCTCCAGTGCTTCTCCTTTATAGGATATGGAAATCTTGTTAATCTGTCACTAGAACCGTAAAGACATCCTTAAAATTGTGTACAACTTACTACACTGTATATATATAAAGCCTTTTAAAGTAATTGAGATGCGAGCAGAAGTGTTGCGGTACCCGCAACGCAAAATTTCTACGTTAATTTCCAGCATAACAAAGCAATACACAACACAACATAATATGTAAGTGTATAGCGCATTTTCGACTTAGAATTACTTAAACTATCAAATCATAAAGTATGTAGTACCTTTACTCACGGGACACCCTGGATAGCTATAACGTGGAAGCTAGTATCTTTCCCCTCTCTACCAGAGAAATACACACACACACACACACACACACACACACACACACACACCGCGTAGTGTAGTGGTTAGCACGCTCGGCTCACAACCGAGAGGGCCCGGGTTCGAGTCCCGGGAGCGGCGAAGCAAATGGGCAAGCCTCTTAATGCAGCAGCAGCAAGTAGGCACGGGATGTAACTGGAGGGGTTGTGGCCTCGCTGTCCCTGTGTGTAGTGTGTGTGATGTGGTCTCAGCCCAACATACCCGAAGATCGGTCAGTATGAGCTCTGAGCTGCTCCGTAGGGAAAGGCTGGCTGGGTGACCAGCGGGCGTGAGAAAGAACATGACGAGGTCTACAATTTTTGTTCTTTCTCACTCACGGCCGGGATGTTGCATCTCTCGCTATCTTCTACCGTTATTGCTAACTTACAGACCACAACACACAAGATCTATAAGTATAGTGTCATGGAATATTAACAGTGTGTATACTACTAAATTAGAGAAATCAATGTTCAGGAGCTACTTAGTGACTTTGATGTGATTTGTCTTAATGAAGTTAAAACGTCTCTACCTGTCAATTTTCCTGGGTATGTTTCATATAAGAGTAAAGTAATCGGTTCAGCGGATCGTGGTGGAACAGACAGTGGTTTGTGTTAATTAAGAATTGGCTGTCGTTGTTGGTGACTGATGTGGATATGAGTATTGGTGACCGGCAGGTGTAGATGATGCAGTTCAGTAACATACAACATAATTGCTATTTGGCTTTTGTTACATCCCGCCATGTGACTCGCAGTATTACTGACCTCTAGATTTATGTACAATGGATATATCATGATAGGAGACATGGATGCAAGATTTGGTGAAGCTGTTAGACATTTATTGACGTTGATGGACCCTCCCAATATCGAGGAATTTTCACACCCAAGCATTCCTGATAATGTAAACGTACCCTATACAATAACGCAGAACTTTTGGCTACAACATGTATCGACAAACAACTCTTTACTCGTGATTAACAACTTAAAGTACCGAGAAAAGCATTTTCCTGGTAAGAAATCGTTTCGGAGAGGAGACACTTGGGTCTCTGAGTTGGACACGTGTGTCATCTCCTCAAGATTACTTGATTTTGTTAAACATTTTGCCGTGTTGCAGCGGGCTGGTGGCCTCCCATCAGACCACGCCCTGATCACAATTAATGGCTGTTGCCAGTATAGGCGTAGACCTTAATGACTTGTTGGCAAGGGCTGGGCTGCTGGGAGACCACGCCATTCTCTATGGTAATGCACGCAGGATGAGATGGAGTAAAAGACCAGTTAATATATTATATCAGGATGGACAGAGAGTTATTCCTGAACAGCATCCAACATATAAATGTCCATGATACAGTAGGCACGAGTATTACAGTAAATTTATATATGTGTGCAGAGAACAGTGTTCGACGAGAAGGTGGCGCGGACCAGCGCGATGCATGCCAGGCTGGGCAGGTGGGAGAGGCTGTTAATCAAATGACGCTGGTGACGCTGGGGTGTGGAAAGCAACCAATTGGAAGGGAGACTTGAGCACGGATGATCATAATGAGGCTGCGATCCCCAGTGACCAGGAGTTCAAAGAACATTTTGAGGTTGTGTTAAATCCTGTAGATGTACCTAATCACATAATGAATTTTGAAGAAGTAACCGATCATGACGAAGTTAATGATGCGATACATGTTATACCGTGCCTCTCCTGCATGAAGTCATTATGCCCACAGAGGTGTTAGATCAGTGGTTCTCAACCTGGGGGCCATGGTGGGCTGTTGCAAATTATACATTTCTAAATAATGTTAAAAATCTGAATAATAAAAAAAAAAAAACTTGCATCACTGTCCTGGCAAAGAAAATTTTCTTTCTGATGTAAGTTAAGCATATCACAGAAATCTATCAATATAAGATAATTATGACTAAACTTTGTAATAAAGCAAGGGTGTTCTCTTCATCAACATTTTATTTATTTATTTATTATTATTATTATTTATTTTTTATTTTATTTTTTTTTTTTTTTTTGCCTTTTTTGGCAGGGTGGGATTTGGGAGAAAAATGAAGGGGAGCCACACCAATGTTGAGAATTCATGAAGGGCCGCTCCGATATACCGTTGCCTGACGGAGCGTTGGCGCAACGGTACCGAAAATTCATGCCCCAACGTTCAGCAAACTGTGTAAATAAGGAGCTGCGAAAGCTGGTAGCGTTGTCCGTCAGCAACTTCTCAGGTGCCCCTCGCTCCAAAAACACTGACTCCAGCTGCTCGATGACGCTAGCAGTGTCCTGACGCCTTATGTTCCTCCAAATAGCATAGCGCGATGGTCCACAATCTATAAGGGTGAGGTAGTGTTTATGATTAACATGACAGATGTCCATGCTTACTCTACTCCAAATTTTAGGAACACTAAGTTCTCCTCTCTGCCATTTTTCAAGTGCTGGATCAATAGATTGGCATTGTCGACATTTTTGTACATCACGTACCTGATGACGCTGAACTGAAGGATAGAGCCTCTTACAGAAGTACAATGTACGTCTGATACCTGGATGTCCGCAGGTCTCGTGAATGTTGTTAACTTCTTCTGGAGTAACGGTGTCGGCAGCTCCACATACCAGGTGTTCACGTTCTGAGTTAAGCCATTTCTTCGGCACACGAGTGAGTAAGTCTGCTTTGTTTTCTGTGGAAGGTATGAACTTCACATCCATTTCTAAGTTGTATTCCTCAACGATAGTCCTCAATGTCTCTAGACGCCGACGGATCAACATCTCACTTGAGGCTTTTGTTTTGACTCTAGCCTTTCTTGACAGCGTATCCCGAGTCCAATGATATACAGTTCTGGAGTCCGTTAGGAGGGTTAACTTTTTCATCTTCCACGCTATAGCAAGATTCAGTCCCTTGATAACTGCATCTAGTTCTGCGAGGTTAATATGAGAGCACTCGTCCCGCCTCAGCCAACATTCATCTTCGATGATGTTGCCATTCACTTCCAGCGCGGCACCAAGGGCAAGAGAGCTCGCATCCACCCACAGTAAAGCTTGTTCTCCCTTGACATCCCACCGTCCTCTGGCCGGATCCGAACAATTCACTTTCTTTAAAGTCTCTTCAAGCATTGCACGCAGCTTGGAGTCTGACTTCCTCATGCCAGGTAGAGGTAGCTGCATTGATGCGTCTTTTCAAAAATGCCGCCGCCGTTCTCAGCCAGCCGCACACAGGCAGATGGCTTGTCAGCTGGCCGCACAGAGAAAACACCGTTCGCCTCGTCAGTGTTCCGGGAACGTCCTTGATGATGTTGTCCCTTTTCCAAAAGAGGCCTTGGCGCTCCCCCCAGACTCTCATGCCAAGTACTCTCGTTCCTTCACACACACGTTCCGCAGGTTTACAGATCAGGCTATGACGGTGTAAGTGACTCACAACCTCTGCTGCTGAAGCTACGTTTTCGTTCACTAAGAGGTCGTCCAGGTACGGCGAGACAGCAGTGTTAATCCTCTCGTCCCAACTCAACACTGCGCTCAGAATCTTCTTCAGGACAAGAGGCGCTATGTTAAGTCCAAATCCCATCCTTGTTAAGCAATACCTCCGCCCTCGAAACACCACGGTCTGGCACGACCACAGCGATGGATGTACATGTATTTGCAGGTAGGCTTTCCGCAAATCCACGAGAGCTACTCTCTGTCCCTGCCTGCGCCAGTCTCTGATTTTTTCTGCGCAAACGTCCGCTTCACCTGTGTGGGCGTCAAGTTAGGAATTAAGTTCTCTGAAGTCCAGCACGGGGCGCACTTTTTTCTTGTTCGGCTGCACAACGGCCATCAGGGGAATAGTGCCTCTCACTGGTCCATGTACACTCTCTAAGTACGGGACAAGCCAACCGTCCTCAATCCACTGACACAGCTCTTTCTCGTATTCCTGCCGAACGTCTCGTGGTAGTCTGTTCTCAGAGATATATTTTTCAAATACGGTGGCTCCAGCCCACTGCTCCATTTCCACATCATAATCCGTTTGCCAGTATCGACATCATAGGTTGCTGTAAAGTCCTTTTCTTTGATGTTTAACTCCGTACTTCCCGCCACCGACGCTACTTCACATTCCTCGGCGCCAAATATAACATCATCCAGGGAACGCACTGTCACACCACCTAGAGCACTTATGCCACTCATGCCCATGACAAAGTCGAAACCAAGCGGCCGGTCCCGCATCACGAGTGCGGTTACTATTACAGTGGGTCCAGACAGCAATCTAACTTTTACTTCACTCGTCCCCACACACTTAAAACGCTCGCCACTTATTGTTGTTACGCTAACACTGGCCTTTTTCCACTGCGAACACATGGGTGCGTACACGATACACTTTGTGCAGCCAGTATCAACCAAGGCATCACACTTAACTCCATCAACAAACAGTTTAACAGTCGGCAGGACGCTCGTTACTGACAGTCCGGAGAGGTGGCTGACGCCCGAACCACCCCTCCTGTGGAGTTTCCCGGACATGATGAGGCAATATGGCCGGGCTGCCCACATCCGAAGCATAGGACGCTGCGGCTTCCCAGGCGTCCGCCGCGCCTCATCCGACAATCACGAGCATAGTGGTTCGGTTGGTTACACTTGCGGCACATCACCCCGGCCGCTACTGGAGTTGTTGCGTCCCATCGCCAACTTGATTCACCGGAGGACACTGTTGCTACCGCGCCGACACCTTCAGCCAACACTGCACGGGCTCTGTTCAATATATCTGTGATGTTCATGTTCTCCAGGCGTGAGCCGGCTCTCAGGATGCGGCTGACTGAAGCAGGCAGACCAGCAACGAAAGCGCAGCTCAGGCCGGCGTCCGGAATTCCTCCAAACAGGGTGGCCAGGCGGCGCAAGTCAGCCAAATACACATCGACTGATTCACCATCACGAAGCCGGCGGGTGACAAATTGATCGTAGGCAACAAACTTGTCCACGGCAAATGCAGAGATTAGAGCAGCTTTTATTTTCTTGAAGTTTGCCTTATCTTGGCTGTCGAGTTGCTGGTAGACAGAGAAAGCGCCTGCGACGAGACGAAGAGGGACGACGGTGTGGAGCGCTGTAATTCCTCGTAAACTACACACCAGCTCCATCTTCTCCAGCCATTCTTCCACCGGCTGCGAAACACCATCGAATTCAGGTATCAGGCGGAGGTCCATTGTCTGACTATCCTCGTTGGGTTTCTCGGGCGCCATCACGACAAACTAACGTGCCTAGATAGCTTGTAGAAGGCAACTCGTGACGGAGGGTGAAACAGAGAGGCAGCTGTCTCCTTTGCCCGCTTTATTTCTACTCCCCGCTCTGAACACACACAACAACATTTCAAGTCTGGTTCGAATCATTAAACAATGTTTTTAACACAGAGAACAAAAGTGAAGCAATCAAGCACTACCCAACAACATTATAATTAACATTAACAGCCCAAACCAGCACAATCATCCAGAAAGACAAGACAAACTAACTGCTTATTCACACACACACACACACACACACAACTACAGCTCTTCTCCCTCACACAGGTTCTGAGAGGAGTTTTGTTCAGCCCTGTACTCTATCGACGACCTCTTACGTCCTTTCAGTCACCTGTATATAAGTACAACAATATCTACTACTCACTTTGTTGTACTCTTCCTTAATCTTCCTTCCTTCAGCCTATACTCAATGCATCCTCCTTGTTTTCCTTCAGTCTTTAGTCTTCTTTGTCCTTCTCAAGTGCCTTGTTGTCTTTTTTCAGTATACAGCGACACCGGGTAAGTCTTATTCTTACAGCAGCGAGTATATATATTATGTCAAGTTGAAGGAGATATTTGTCGTAATGAAGGCGGTACAAATAATCGTTGTCCTCTCTGACTTTCTCCTTATTTTCCTTTGCCCTCTCAGCACCACGCCATCGGTTTATTGAATTGTACTGCGGCTAGCTTTACTACATCGTCTTGAGTAATGAAGGTGATAATATGATAGTTATCCTATACTGTACTATTTAAGGCGTGGAAAATGTTCTCTCTATTTGTCTTGCCCAGTTTCCCTGAGCACTGCGAC
>CM035197.1:7557172-7594767 GCA_020233015.1 Callinectes sapidus
ACGGAGTTTTTTTTCTCCTCCTCCTCCTCCTCCTCCTCCTCCTCCTCCTCCTCCTCCTCCTCTTTTTCTTCTCCTTTTCCTCCTCCTCCGTGACCTCAATCAGTGGTTTCTTTTGTCGTAACAATTTTTCCTCCCTGCCCATCATCCCTCGTATCCTCGTCTTGCACACGCCTCATCTCATTTCCCCCTAGCTTTCCCCTGTCCTATGTTATGAGAAGCCCTTCGCAAACACCGCTATTTCTGGCCTTTGTTTAAGACAGTGAAGGAGTGTTGATGTAACATTGATGGTCGCTGTGCTGTGATACTACTACTGCTGCTGCTGCTACTGTTGTTGCTGCTGCTGCTGCTGCTGCTGCTGCTGCTGCTGCTATTACTGCATCTACTGGTGGTAGTGCAACTTACTACTACTACTGCTGTTGCTGCTCCTAACATGAACTACAACCTTTGAAAATTCATTGAGGTGCAGGTAGAAGTGTTTGAGAATACGGATCCAGCTTCGAGTTTCCTTGCGTGACTGCGGAAGTAGAGGAGTAAGATTGTTGCGGTCTTTGGTCCGTATTGAAAAATGCTTTGCTCCCTCTCTTACCACGACTATTTTCCAACGTCACGGAGATGAATAGCGGGATTTTCGAAAGCGTTTTTTCACTTAATAATGTAGAAATCTTGTCACTTTGCCTTTAGAACCATAAAAACACCTTAAAAACTCGTGTAAATTTCATTATAGCCTTTTGAAATAGTGAAGGTGAAACACAGAAGTGTTTGAGAGAACGAGCCTTACTGTCTGTTGCGTAGAGAGTACGGGTTCGCTGGGAGTGGTGGGAAGAGGAGAGGAGCAGGGCAGCAGGCCAGGGCAGGGAGTACGAGGAAGGGCAAGGCAGAGTGGAGCACAGGAAGGCAGAGCAGGGCAGTGCAGGGCGGGGTTGGTGACTGCAACGGGGTGTTGTCATGTTAAGATTATATATCGTGAGGGATGCAAATAGTGTGTGTGTGTGTGTGTGTGTGTGTGTGTGTGTGGTAAACAAATGGAGCGACCGCAGCAGTTAACAGCTCGAGGCATTGTTGCTCCATTGTGTACCGGGAGGGATGGGGGTGGAGGGTGCGGGAGGGAAGGTGGAGTGAAGGTCTACTGCCGTGATGGGGAACTAGAAGGAGCGGGAGGGGAGTGGTGGGGAGAGGGGGGTGGATATGTGGAGGGGCAGAGAAGGAACCGTCTTGCTGTGTCACTAAGGGACCAGCGGAGAGAGAGAGAGAGAGAGAGAGAGAGAGAGAGAGAGAGAGAGAGAGAGAGAGAGAGCGCTACCCACAGATAGGCCTACTCTTTTCCTTTCTTTTCTCTCTTTTTATTCTTTATTCCCATTTTGAGGCGAGGGAGGAGCATTGTGAGGGGAAGGTTGGTCTGATTCTTTTATTTTTTCTCTCTCTCTTTACCTCATTGTTCGTTTCCTTTGTTGTTAAGGGTGTTAATGCCTTGGTGATGGTGGTGGTGGTGGTGGTGGTGTGCAGGGCAGTGAGGGAAAGGGGGAGAGTCAAGTAGAGAAGGAGGGAGAGAGAGGGGGGAAGGAGAGAGCGAATGAAGAGGGTTGGATAGGAGGGAGGAGGAGGGGGGAACGATGCTAGTGTTGCAACTTGAGGCAGACTAAGCTCATGGAGAAGGAGGAGGAGGAGGAGGTATCGAGTGAGAGCGAGGGAGGGAGGGAGGAGTTAGGGTGGGGGGGGAAGTGATCGACGACCGTTTAGTTGCACCACCACCACCACTACCACCAGCCCGACAACACACCACCACCGCCACCACCACCACCACTGGCGCCATCCTCCAGACCTCAAACAGGCGGCACCACACACACACCCTCCCTCCCCCTCCCTCCCCACTCCCTTCTCTCCTGCCTCCCCTGCATACGTACAGCGTCTCCACTCAGTTCTGCCAGCTTGTTCTCCCTCCCGCACGCTTTTCTCTCTCCCTCAGCGCTGTGTTCTCTTAGGAATACGTGTTCTGATTGCGGGAAATGAGAGGCTCCTGACACAAGTGAGGGCGGATGATCGAGGAAAGCAGCGTGATTGTCTATGTCTGCGAATATCTTGCTGCATCGAACGATTTGAGAGAGAGAGAGAGAGAGAGAGAGAGGAGAGAGATAGAGAGAGAGAGAGAGAGAGAGAGAGAGAGAGAGAGAGAGAGAGAGAGAGAGAGATTGTTTTTCCCCTTCCTGTAGTATATTTTAAAGAGAAATGGTGCTTACTACATTTCTCATATCCTACCTGAAATTGTATACACGATATTTGTACGCGCTCGAGCACACACACGCACACACAAAATGTCACGAAGTTTGTTTGAAAGTTACTTTTGTTTCTCTTGCCTTTCATTCATTTATTTTTTTTCCCATATGAATGTATAATACTGAATCCACGCTGTGCCCTCTCCTGGTGACCTTGTACGGAGTCGGAAAGTCCAATATGAAGATCGAATGTCGCTTGAACTACCCACATATCACTGGATCAATTGCATCAAGCGTGCCTGATGCTCTGGGCACTTCACTTACGGAAATGACACTTAACGCCCCTTGGAATTCGAGGTCACGTGACTGTAAGAGCATCGTGATATTGGGGTTGGTCAGTGGAGTGTTTGCCGATGATTGTGTACAGGGAGTTGACTTCCTACTGTCCCCCTTTTCGTCTTGTCAACTGTCCTCTAAATGACTGTCATCAGCCTCTCCCTCTTCGCCGCTTTGTTGAAATTTACTATTCTCTACCTTTGCTTTTCACCGTAACTGCTTTTCTGAACCTGCCAGCTGCAAGCTTCATCTTCTCCCGTGACTTCACATCGCAAAATGTTACACTTTTCATACTCTCATTCCGGCCACTTCCCTAATGCAAGAGTTGTACTATTATTAATCCTTCATGCCTTTATCCGATGAACTCTGGAATTCCCTGGCTGTTTCTGTATTTATCCTTAACTCTTTTAGAAGAGGTTTCGAAACCCTTCTAATTGTGGATAATCCTTTTCACTCTTTTGGGACTGGTATCTCATTTTCATTTTTATTTTTGTATCCCTAGGGTAGTAGTAGTAGTAGTAGTAGTAGTTGTTGTTGTTGTTGTTGTTGTTGTTGTTGTTGTTGTTGTTGTTGTTGTTGTTGTTGCTGTTGTGGACGAAGAACTGAAGAGAGAGAGAGAGGGGGGGGGTTGGTATAGAGAAAAGGAAGGTGTTTGGTGGTGTATGCGTGGGAGGAGAGGATAGAAGGAGCAGGAGGAGGAGGAGAAGGAGAAGGAGAAGGGTGGGGAGTAATAGCAGGAGGGATAAAGAAGGGGGGGAGGGACTCAAGGGAGAAACCTCGACCTTTTAGAACCAAATTACTTGCTCTCTCTCTCTCTCTCTCTCTCTCTCTCTCTCTCTCTCTCTCTCTCTCTCTCTCTCTCTTTCGATCTTTCTTTTGCCTCAGTGTATGTAGTTTAACCTTCAGCACAGTCTCTTGAAGTTCACGAGTGCATTGTTGTTCTTATGTGTCAGTGTCTTAATGGATAAGGCAGTGCTGTTCAAGAGTTCATACGCCTGCACAGTGAAGGGCACTCCGTATTGCATTTGTTTATCCTCCAAGGCAGCCTGCTCGATCCCTTGACCCCTCAAGTAGTTAGGAAGAGGAGAAGGAGGAAAAACGAAGATGATACGGATAGGAATCACACAAGAAAGCAACAGTGAAGAGGTCTTGTGTTTCTCCCTTAGCTGTATACGTTTATATGCAGTGATTATTAATTCCCCGCGTTCCCTCCGCCGCTCACTTGTTTCCATTCCGACGTTTTCTTCCCCACAAAGAGCTTTAACAAACTTCCTTGCTTGTGGAAGCTGTCTCACTAATCAACTTCTATTCTCCATATTACCACGCAGAATATCCTTGAATCCTCCTTCCTTCTCCCTTCACGTATTTATTTCTTGGCGTCCTTCCCTTCACTCCGCTGCCTCGCTAGTGCTTATATCAACGGAGGCTATGATGTTATATTCTGGTCTTCACTTCTCGTTTCGTGCCTTCTCGAACGTTTTAGCTCTTTCATCACAACTATTTGAAATGCCATGCAGATAAGAAGTCGCGTTCTGAAGAGTTTCTCCAGTTGATACTACAAAAAACTACAAAAATCTGGTCGTAGCTGTAGTCTGAACCCTAAGCCCTTCACCACTTCAATCCTGGGAATGTGTTTACAGGGCAAGGCAGCCGCGCCCTTCCATTAGCCGTTCCAGCATGTATAAGTATTGACACGAGAACGAGAAGCATATGCAGATAATATGTATTGGTTGGTTTGCTGTTTTTGTTTTTTGTTTTTTTTTTCATACCATTTATCTTTGAAGACTTATGGTTCGTATAAGTTGCAGTATTAGGACCAGTGTTTACCATCAATAATCCTCGAGTTTTGAGCAGTTGACTGTGGGCAATAAAATGAAAAAAAAAAAGAAATAATAATAATAATAATAATGTTTTCTTTTTTATCATACTTGTTTTTTTATTTTTATTTTTTTTTTTTTATTTGAGTGGCCGTGTTGGGTGTGTGTGTGTGTGTTTCTTTAACTTTTCTTCCTTCTTTTCTTCTTCCCGCCCTTCCTTTCTTCCTTCCTCTACTTATCCCCACATTTAAGAGCAAGTAAAGTCGCGGCGAGAATTCCCCTAAGCCTTGTTGGGAACGCGCATACCAACAAGACCGGTCTGAGCGCCACGGTGTATCAGTATCAGGGTTCAAGGAATAGCGATAGGGAAGCAGATACGCGAAGGAGCAGTGCAGGTGTCCGTACCGAGTATCCAGGGCAGGTATGCAGAGTGTATCTATACTCTCTGGCTTGTGTATCGTGTATTGTTGGTGTTATTGGTGCTGAAGTGGAGTTTGCCAAGAGAGAGAGAGAGAGAGAGAGAGAGAGAGAATATCGTGTGGTCATTCGCAGGTGATGAAATGGACATAAGCCAAAGACGTTTTTTCTCTCGAAGAAGTGTATGAAGAAAAATAAATTAATAGAAAGAGATAAAACAAAAACGAACAGCGATGCGCACCTCATCTCCCTCACTTTATATCATCATTGTTATCATTTGGAAGTTCATAAGCATGAGAGAAGCTGCAAGAGACACACACGGTGGCTTTGATGGATGTCATGGTGCAGTACTACGTAATGTTAGATAATCCTTAATGGTCTGTTCAATTATTTCCAGTGAATTCTTTTATTCTGTATTTTTTTACATTTGTCTTTTTTTCTATGGACGGTGTGTGTGTGTGTGTGTGTGTGTGTGTGTGTGTGTGTGTGTGTGTGCGCGTTTGAGTGGCGGTTTCAGGCACTACATGGCTACCATGATGGCTTGCGGTGGGAGAGGGATATTTGTTAATGAACCTCCACTTTTTTCCTCTCTTTTACAAGTATATTTCCTCCTGTTCATCTCTTCCACTTTTTATCCCTTCTTCCTTGATTATAGTCTTCGTTCCCTGTTTTCGTCCTCCTCCTGCATCCTCCTCCTCATATTCTCCTCCCGGACTTGGCGCTGGTCTTCATTCTGTATTTTCCTCCTCCTCCTCCTCCTCCTCCTCCTCCTCCTCCTCCTCCTCCTCCTCCTCCTCCTCCTCCTCCTCCTCCTCCTCCTCCTCCTCCTCCTCCTCCTCCTCCTCCTATTTCCGACCACCACTTGAGGGCAGTAAAATGCTGAGCAATTAACTCCGCACACTGATCAATAGTCTCCATTCTCTCCTGAACTTGGCGTACATTCCCTCACCTCGGTAGCCCCATGCTGCGCTCCTACTGGGAAGGGACGTGATGTGGAGACGCGGCAGCACGTGGGGAAAGAAATGAATAAAAGTAAAGATAGTTAAGTGCACGGCTGTTATTTCTTTCCTCCTGTGTAACCTCTCTCTCATGTTCATATTGGGAATTGTTGTTTCTCATTAGCAGTCTCCCGTGAAGGCCTGTTTTCTCTCTCTCTCTCTCTCTCTCTCTCTCTCTCTCTCTCTCTCTCTCTCTCTCTCTCTCTCTCTCTCTCTCTCTCTCTCTCTCTCTCTCTCTCTCTCTTTTATTTTGTCCTGTCCGTCTTCCTCTCCCTCCATTCACATCAGTACTTGTGACTAAATCCGCTGAAGTGAAATAAATAGATGTTGTGGTCAGTTATGAATTGAATTGGGGTTGAATGTCAAAATTATTAGAATTGAATTGGAATTGTTACCAGTCATTTGAAGGATTACAAAATACTAAAGAGTTTACTGTCAACTTGGAGACCACTGACATGCGGACTATGATGGGTGGCTTATATACTCCACTCCGCTTGGAAAACAAATCCTGTAACTAAAATGCCACCAAAATCAAATGTTCATAGGCATTTCAACATTCCATCCAGTTGTAGTGAATACAAACCAGAAGTGCCGGGTTGGTTTATGAATTGATTGAATGGGAATTGATTTTTTTAGATGAATTGAAGTTGAATTTAATGGATTAATTCCCAATTTACGTTTAATTGGAATTATACTGAATTTTTAAATATTGATTGGCCCCATCCATGGTTGGGACAAAATAACATGTGCATACAGAGGATATACAATAATATGCAGAGTGATATATTGCTTTTAATAGGCACACAAGGTACTACACTGCACACCACCCATGAGGTCATCTGTAAGAAAAAATAATAAAGATAAAGATAGATGTGAAAGAAACAAAGGCTAGAACAGAATATCGTGTAAATAAACAAAATAATTTAAAGTAAGATATGAGTATTATCTGTTTCTTATGAGACTTACGTATACATACCACCAGTGAAATATACCACATAAGGTTCTAAAGGTATACAGCTTCTTTTTTTTTTTTTCTATGAATTAGTGAGACTGACACGCGAACCGCCACGCCCTGTCTTGTTTGTTTAGATAATGAGGTTGTGGGGCTGGACGTTCTCCCCCCCCGCCCCCCCGCAGCGCACCCGAGTGTATTGAGACACCTGGCGGGCAGTGGTCAGTGCAGGAGTTAATGAAAGAAAGAAATCTAAGCTCATGCATGATTGATGAATATTTGTGTATTGGTCTTTAGTGAATTCAGAGAGAGAGAGAGATGGGGGGAATAAAAGGGATGTTTCAGTTACTTGATTTTTTTTTTTTTTTTTTTTTTTTTTTTTTTGTGTGTGTGTGTGTGTGTGTGTGTGTGTATGTAGTTCAGTCTGTTGTATTTATTATTAAAGGGGAAAGCAAAGGTCACAAAATTTTGGCCAGTAGATAATGTATTTGCGCACGTACACACACACACACACACACACACACACACACACACACACATTATTGGGACCCCGCTTCACGATGGTCTTCTGTGTGTAATGTTCTGGGAAAGAAGAAAAGAAAAATATACCAACATTCTTCATTGTGAGTGAATGTCTACCCTGCATTGGATCGCATCGGGAATGATCTGTGATTAACGTGGCGTAGTTTCCTTGTTTCCCTTTATTTGTGATTGTTGCATTCTCTCCCCCTGAGCATTTCTATATCGCTTTCAGTTACCATTTCATCAGTCTTCCTAGAGAGTTCGTCTTTGCTAGCCTCTCTTATTTCAAGCATCCATTAAACAGTACTCAGATCATGAACATATGTGTCATGTAATAGCATGTACTGCGTCGTGAGTGGTAGTTCGCCAGGCAGAAATAGCAATAGTGGTAGTCAGCTAACCAGCAATAGCAGCAGTAGTAGTAAATCAGGTAGCAGTGGTAGTCAGTCAGGCAACAGTGGTAGTTAGCCAGGCAGAAGTAGCAATACTGGTAGTCACAGCTAGCCGTAGGAGTGGTTGTCAGCCAGGCAGCAGTGGTAGTCAGTCAGTAGTAGTAGTGGCAGCTAGTAAGGCAGCAGTAGGAGCAGTAGTAGTAAACCAGACAGCAGTAGTAGCAATGGTAGTCAGCCAGAAAGTAGTAACAGCAATACTAGTCAGACAGACACAGCAGTAGCACCAGTGGTAGTCAACCAGACAGCACTAACAGCAATGGTAGTGAGCTTGATAAAAGAAGAAAGAAAAAAACAAGACAATGAAAATTGAAACAGTTCGGAGTTTTAATTTGGAAGAGTGGCGGCAGGCAGAGCAGCGGGTATACAGTCGTTGCAATCTGAACTGGCACTTTTGTGTGACCTTGAGCTTGCTGCGGATTCACCTACTGCCACATCACGGCCTTTCTCTCATACACCCTCAAGTTAATTCTCAGTACGATTCATGGTGCCCATCTGTTTTTTTTTTTTTTTCTTTTCATGGTGAGAGAGAGTGAGGGGGTCACTTTTATTAATGATTGTGATCCAAGTAATGTGAAGGATGAAAGTTGGAGTGTGTGGCGAGTGACTGGTGAAAGCTGACGGTGTTGGTGTTGGTGGCGGCGGTGGTGGGAGCTAGTGCGAGAAGAGCCGATACGTCAGGTTCGCATGACCTCAAGTGCACCGCAAGGATTCTCGTGGTAAGAGTTGCTTATTCACTCTTCCTGTCACATTATTTGTATCAATCTAGTACCTTTTTTGAGTTGTGCCACTGTATGCCAACAACGTCACATCAAAATCGTCATTTCGTAACCACCACCAAGGGACAAGGGGTGGGATGGTCATGAGCTGGCTTGTAGCCAATTCCACTACAGTAATAGGCATTAGCTGGCCGCCAGAGAAAGCCGAAGGTCAATTCCCGTTTCTGAGCTTGGTGTAGTAGCAGCAGTAGCTACTCCTATAAACTTTCTTGAAATACACACACACACACACACACACACACACACACACAAGGAAAGGCATTCCTGTTTGCCAAGTACTGTACGGCTGCGGTGATTCTTCTTGACTGTCTTGTGTTATAACTACGAGTATAAAATGAGGTTCCTCGTCGTGTGGATATGGGAAGTGGCAGCGTTGGTGCGCGGTCACGAATCACGTTTACCTTCTTTCTCTCCGATGGGATGACGAGGGAGAAAACATGTGTTCATTTCTCACCTTCAATAATCACTGGTGATCGTTTATCGTCCAAGATGATGTGTTTAGGAAAAGCAAGGAAAACATCATCACCACGAGTACTGATTGTGGAAGTTTGCAGCTTTCAGCTCTGACTCTCATTATCACATACTGCTGTGTGGGTGGAAGAGGCAGCGGGAGCGGCGGTGATGCGTTGAGTTACCAACCGCTCAACAAACCCTAAAGGAAACAAACTGAAAACGCATGAGCCTATTCCCTACACTTCTCAGTCAAGTATGAGCGTCTCGAAAATATCGTTCGTTTGGTGTAATGTTGAGTGTTCATGAAGATTGCAGGAATGTTGAAGAAGGCCTGGCAGGAAGGCCAAATATAGGTTTGAGTGGTGCACTAAGAAGTAGCTACAGTGTAGGTTCTGTCATGATTGGGTTTTCCTCGAGCATGTAAAATGCTCGAACCTTAATGGGTTTTTAAGTTGTAAAGGAATTTTGCGTCGTCTTGAGCTTGGTGTAAGACATCGGGTGTCAATGTTTACGGTGAAACAGTACGGAGTAGTTGAGATTTTCAGTCACAGGTCTTCAGAAATATTAATAGTTTTTCAGAACCTGGGACCATGTCATCAGACGTATCATAAGTGTATACCGTGTCGTGTACAGTAAGGAGTAATTTCCGCAGCCTTGAAGTGTTTATGAAACAGCCGCAAAGGTGACCTCGTTGTCTTGAGATGAGTGTAAGCCGTAGGAAATTGAGCCTGGCAGATGGATGGGTAGGACTTAGTTTTCTATATGCATGTAAACCTGTAACTAATATAAATCTACTTTTAAAGATATGCAATATTTTATAGTCTGTAGATTGAACATTTTATTGTCCAAGTCAATGCTATGAACTGAGAACACTGCCTCAAGACCCACTGCTGGCGCGCGTGAGACAGGACCAGGGAGTACAGGAATACGAGGAATGGGGATGCCAGGCAGTGGTTCCCGGTGCATCATTCTCACTCCTTACTGTAGTGTTCCTGCGCTTAAAAACAATCTCGTTGTGGTAATGAAAGCGCGTATTTTATTATTTCAATAATAATTTGGAATGAAGTAGATACACACAAAAAAATGGTTTAGATGTTAATTATTATTATGGTGAACGAAGCTACACCCACATTCATGCGTCACGAAACATATGCCACATGTCGCCAGATGCACAGATACCTGTAAAAGGTTCTGTGGCTCTCGTCCTGCTTTTAACTTTCATTGTGGTGGTCCGGCTACATTACGTAATGCACCCCATATGTGAGCAGGTAACAGGTCACATGATACTACTAGCATGACTCAGGTGGGCGTGCTTGACAAGTGGCAACCATCAGGATCGATGATTTCCAAGGAAATGCTCAGAGGGTTCGCAGAAGTACAGGAACCTACATTTCTAAGCACCACAGTTCACTATCTTCACCAGTCAGATGTAGGAGATGCAACAACTTGGGGTTACTTATAGGAAACATGCGGCGTAATAATGGATGTTCCTCAGATCGTTAAGCGGAATATCTTTATATCTAACCGGAGATTTGTGGCACGTCATGCCTCAGGACTGTGACTACTTACCTCCCCCCGCCCCTCCCACACAATCCTCCGGCGGTGAACTTGAGACATAAAACCCAGTGTAGGTAATTGATTTTACTCTATTAATCAGTTTGATTTTGCCATTGACATCTGTAGAATGCACATGACGATCCAATATTCATGTAATTTGCCGCAGTGTAGTAATGCCGAGAGCTCCGGTAACCGCGAGCGATGAGTCTCAGCAGTAGCCAACAGGTGGAACTATAATGTGGTGTGATTTAAAATATAACCCAGAATAAACCACATTTTAGTGTTCATAATTGATTTTGTGGTGCGTTTTGATTGCACCATTGCTTTACTTTATAGAACTGTTGTTATGAGAGGCGAGAAAATAAGTTACATCAAGTGAAACCATGTATCGAAGTTTCATAGGAGCGGTGTTCGATAGGACTCTCTCCCTCTCTCTCTCTCTCTCTCTCTCTCTCTCTCTCTCTCTCTCTCTCTGTTCGAACAGATGTAAAGGGTTCTGTTGCTTGGAGAGGACAGAGTTAAACATAATCACTAAATAGCATAAAATAGATAGATAAATAACTTGCAACAGTGATATCGTTGGCAATATGCTGAGGACAGTGTAAAGTGAGCATAATTCCCTTGATTATCATTAAAATCAAATTTTAGCAGCCACGTAGCTAGCGTGGTCGGCAGAAAGCAAAATCAGTATCACACTAGTTGGCCACTAGTCATTCTCAAAATCAGCCAGTGGTATCTAAGTAATGTATGGATTGAAGCGTGGTGCATGTATGTTAAGGCACAGAGAAGTACGCGTGGCGCATGGTGCTATGATGCAAGCTGGGGTGTGTCATTGGAAACCCCTGAGACAGTATCATGCTCGGCCAGTTGTTGTGCCTTGCTGATTGTATTACCTTACCTTGTTCAGTCCTGCGCCTCATAATCTTCAAAAGAGTTCGTATAGCAAGATTACAAGGAGGAGAACAAACAGTCGAACACAATATAAGTACACACAGAGAGAGAGAGAGAGAGAGAGAGAGAGAGAGAGAGAGAGAGAGAGAGAGAGAGAGAGAGAGAGAGAGAGAGAGAGAGAGAGAGAGATAGGTTGTAGGATTATGTAAAATAACCTTTGACTCAAGAATACACACCATTGGATACAAAATCATAAGTAATTTTTCTATCACTCCATCACACACACACACACACACACACACACATACACACACACACACACACCTCCGTAACCTACTCATTATAACATAAATTTAGCATCATGACTGTTTAGTCTTATATGTAATTCTTTTTTCTGTTCTTTTCCTGCAGAGGCCATCATGGAAATGGAGAAAGAGTAAGGGGGGGTGTTTCTTCCTTCCCCGTCATCTCTTCCTCAGCCATCATGCCACATTCCTGGGGTGGTGCAGTGGCCGTGCCCCTCACACTGCTGGGTCTCGCTGCCCTGTGCCAAGCCACTTCCGTTCATGACTACAAGTGCTACAAATTCCAGCAATCTTCAATTGGAAGTAAGAAGCAGAGTTAATTGTCAATATCGCCCTGGGCAGATATAGTATATATATATATATATATATATATATATATATATATATATATATATATATATATATATAT
Organism: Callinectes sapidus; assembly: GCA_020233015.1. NCBI lineage: Eukaryota > Metazoa > Arthropoda > Malacostraca > Decapoda > Portunidae > Callinectes > Callinectes sapidus. Next base: position 7,569,268 of record CM035197.1, read on the forward strand.
ATATATATATATATGACCTAGATACAATTCTTTATGTATTATCCTGTTTGCATAATTAGGCCAGCGTTCTCTCTCTCTCTCTCTCTCTCTCTCTCTCTCTCTCTCTCTCTCTCTCTCTCTCTCTCTCTCTCTCTCTCTCATCTGTTAGTCTGGTTTGTTACTAGAAACTGTCACAATGAATAATCTGTCAGTTTTTAGTCCAGTTTATCTAAGCCTGCATTTCCATGATTGACGTTCTCAATGAAAGGGTTGGAAATCAAAACTGAATAGCACAGATGTGCATTTTATACTTATATTGAGATATATCAAGGAATTTGTTTTATCTATCATTGTTATATATATATATATATATATATATATATATATATATATATATATATATATATATATATATATATATATATATATATATATACATTTGTAGGTTTTTTTCAAGATTGTGTGATGTTTTTTATTAAAGTAGCTAGTATACATATATATGTCAGTGAGGTAGGTTTAATGCAAACTTTTGTTTTCCTGAACTAAGATGTAGGCATTTGATTCACTTGATATTATGTGAGGATAGTTTTTAACACGTTAATTGAAAAAACTCCTGTATCATTTGCAGCAATTGATCCAGACGGTGATATTAATCTTGAAGTTGGGTCTTCCTATGAAGCTTATTGCCTCTTCAACCCAGCGGAGGTGCAGGTGGAGGATGTGTTCTTTAAGACAACAGAAAATGAAGGAAGGCGCCTCGATCATATAGTAAGTAGACCACAGTATATACTACATACTTATGTATTCATCGGGTCCTACTCAGCTGCTGGTCAGGAAAGTACTCTGTGACTTAATCTCCTATGAACACCAGTGTTGCGTGTTTTCTCTTTTTGGATTTTTTTAAGTAATCGTCAATTTATCAGTTAAAAAAAATATATATATATATATATATATATATATATATATATATATATATATATATATATATATATATATATATATATATATATATATATATATCATACGATGTTATTCCAGTTACTGCGAAGCATATCCCTAAGTGTTAATGTGTGATTCTTTTTTTCTTTTTTGCGCACTTAGCTATTAGCGGCTCGTACTAATTCTTTTGAAAATCAACATATCGTGCCAGAAACAGTTAGGTAACAGTTAGGTTGGATTGGGTTAGTGTTATAGTTAATCTAGCGTGTTTTGGTTTAGTTGGTTGGGAATACCAAAGTAGACAAGATTTTGCATTGCCATTAAATAGTCTAAGGGGACAAAAAACCATATTTGACAAAGGAAAGGTAAAATTTTGCCCCTGAGTTTATGGAGTATGTGGCATTCGGGACACTGAACGCCTGCTTGTAGGAAACTATATTCCCTCAGATATTAACAGCATAAGTCATCTTCTGAATGAAATGTTGGGATAATTTCCAAGTAATCATGAATTTGTATTCCAGGTAGTGAATAATTCTGCCATCAAGGTGCAAGTAACACACAATGCGCCAGCAAATTACCAACTCAAGTGTATGGCAGGGAAAGACTTCATTTGTGGGCGCACAGTATTTGTTGGATGTAAGTTTCCTCCTGAATTAACAATATATTCTGCATAATTACTCTGTTGCAAATGCATCAGTTCATGCTGTGATGACATTAGGAGTTTTACTTTTCTACCAATGAATTCCTTATGAAGAACATTATGATAATAAATAACATGACATTTAGAGATTTTTTTTTTTTTTTAATCTCACTTTATGTTCATTGATTTTGAAAATATTTACTTTGTGTTCATGGCTAATCATGATTTTACAGGGTTAAATGAAGCTAATATCCATCTCTTATAGTAAATTTTGCCATCTTTATCTTTAAGGCTATGATTGCTTCGCTAGTCATCATATTGTACTCACATGATTGTTCCCCACAAGAGATGTGCTATTCTCATACTGAGTCATTTCCATATCAATAGGCATTCATCTTCTCACAAGATCATAAATACTTCTTTTGTGTCACGTTTGTAGCTTTGGGCAATTACAAAATTACAATTAAACTTTTTATTGTATGCCTGTTTTCCATCCATGTTTTTTGTAGATTTTAAAAAGTGTAAAGTATCATAAGTGATCTGTTATTTTGTAATTTAGATGATTGATGTTATTTTGTATTCCAGATAAACCACAAGATGTTCAGAATTTCACCTGTGTGTCGAAGAACTGGGAGAGCCTGAACTGTTCATGGAGTGTTCCGGAAAATCCAGTTAAAGTTACCTATTTACTCACGTATGTTATTCAAGACTACTCAAAAGACCCAAGGTATGCTTTTTTGCGCAATGGGAAGGTTTGTTTCTTTCTGAGTGAGAGAGGAGTGAATGAACAAGTTCTGTGATGGGAGTGATTCTTCTTTCTTATCATTTAGCTCATTGTTTTCAATGTCACACTGTAAAGTCCTTAATAAGCATTCAAACATGTACTATTTGACACAAAAACTCATGGGGATAATGCTAATCTAATAAATAGCTTGTGGGCTGAGGTTGTTTAAATGTCAGGCCTTTTTTGAAGACGAAGTATGTGTGGATAACTTTTATTCAAACATTGTCATTCCTAATAGAATATAGCTTTCATTTATACCTTTCAAAATTACACCATATTTTATATTAATGGGCTGGCTTCTGTCACAATTCATTTATAAAATCAACATAGATCAGTTTACTGGATGTGGTGCCACAGCTGAGCCACTCACTTGGACACTGTACCCACACCTTGCATAGATACATATCTGTATGTGTCACTGTGATTGGCAGCTCAGTGCTGATTTTGTAAAGTCTGCCTGCATTGCAATACTTTGTGAACAAGACATGATATAATTCTTTGCATTGAGTTTTGCTAATTTTCATATTTAAGGTTTGCATAAGTCATTAAGGAATATTTGGTTGAACAAGTACCTTTGTAAATTGCATTACATGTATGTTTCTGTACTATTCAGGATCTGACTGCCTCCTTTCTTTCTTTATCTATCTATCTATCTATCTTTATTTGTGTGTTTGTTCCTCAGTATATCTATACCTTTATTTGTCTCACTACTGTTCACTATCTATCTATCTATCTATTGATCTTCATTTATGTGCAGTGAAGACTTTATACATAAATATTTACTCAAACGTCTTGGAAGTCAAACTTATTGATACTTGAATGCAAAAGTTGACTTAGTACTCAAACAAATACTGCAGAGAGGGATGAATGATTGAGATTAGAGAAGTGAACAAAATAGGGGTGAGAGAAAGAAAAAAGTTTTGTGAATCATGGCCATGGCAGGAGGAGAGGCATGTAATTAGCAAGATCAAAAGAGCATTTGACATATAAAAACAATAGTAGGAGATAGTAAGAGATTGTGACAATGAGAAAGAGACTGAAAACAGCCAAACATAAGGAAGAAGTTTTTAAGCTTTTGATTTCATCCAGTTTAAAAGAGTTGTATGTATGGAACCCCTCCACACATTTGAAGCATATTCCATACATGTACAGATAAGGCTCCTGTATAGAGTTAGCAGGTGGAGGGATGAGGAAACTAGCAAAGGCAACAACTCATAACACCTACCTTCATAGAAACCATTATAGCTGGAGATGAGATGTGAAAAGGACAGACTGAGGATGTTTAGTGTAGAAGAGGAGGATTGTTGAATGTTATTGATGAAGAGATAATATTTTTTGAAAGACTGTATTGAACTGATAGAGGAAGGAATTGAGTTTTTGAGGCCCCAATCAGAAAATTTAGGGGGATCTGAAGTCTTCAAAAGGCCCAGACAAGATGACCTTACTAGTTGAAATAGCTCTGAATTCTTCTTAAAACTTATTCTGATCAAAGCTAAACTGAGCTCCGTGCCAGTTCCCACACATCTGCAGAAACCCTGCTGCTTCCAAGAAGTAAATTAGTACCTACATCTGAATCCCCATCACCACTATAGAGAATGAGGGAGACTTTACAAAGATGCACACGACCTTAACTCAGCACCACTTTGGATAGATTATAGAAGATAAGGAAGTGTAAGCAAGGGTTTGGTTAATGTTCTCTTTTCTATTTCCTCTATTCATTTCTCAGTTTGTAAGATACTTTTCCTTGTGTGTGTGTGTGTGTGTGTGTGTGTGTGTGTGTGTGTGTGTGAAATATCTGTTGCTTACTCACCATGGCTATTAGAGCTCTTTGAATTTGCCTTCATTACTAGACTCTAAAGTAGTTTCTTTTATTTTGTATCTTGTGTAGAGCACTCTTTATTCACTAGTAAGAAGTACTCATATAGACCATCTACTTCAATTGTCATTGCTTCATAGAGAAATTAGATGAAAGCATGAACTTCCATTAAAGAGAATGACACTACATTCTTGATAGTTGCATGAGTTATTGTAGAATGCATTCTGATTTGTATGAATCTTTTAACTTTCCCATATATATATATATATATATATATATATATATATATATATATATATATCTATATATATCTATATATTTATATGTTATATATATATCTATATATATATATATATATTATATATATATATATATATATATATATATATATATATATAAAGCTTATCTGCCTTGTTCTTAGCAAACTGCCAGCATTGCTTTGAAGTGCGCTTGCATAGCTGTTTTAATTTTAAGTTTGAAGATTTGTGTTTGATATTGTTCTTTAAATGTGTTTACATTCTTTTTTGGAATGTAAATGACACTGACTTCATCTGTCAAGTCTGGATTGAGTTGGATGTCTGTGTGGTGATTGTTGCCACAAGGCTGTACTTGTTCATGCCTTTTGCTAACATTATCCTAATTATTCTAACCTTGATTTATGTTTTTTTGGTGTTGAAAACAGTGAAATTTTTTAGTGATAATTTTTGGAAATGCAGTAGACCCTTATTTTCTGCAGATTTAGTTTTTGTGGATTTGAAATTATACAAACTTTTTGGATTTTTTTACTCTATAACTACTACAGTACTGAATAAATAAAACACCAGCGTGAATAAGTTGTAAATTGTGTGTATATATATATATATATATATATATATATATATATATATATATATATATATATATATATATATATATATATATATATATATATATATATACATATATATATATCCTAGGTACACAGTTTATTGGCTCCATGACAGGGTGAGCATCCTATCCCTATGGGCAGGCCATAGTTAGTGTGGTGGCCTTCTTGGTGACATTGCGTAATTTCATAATCAGTGTCTCTGTGATTTTCATCCCTCATAACACCACTGCTCTAGTTCAGCCTCTTAATCAGGAGATCATTGCAAATGTGAAGGCTGCATACATAAGGAAAACCTTTGCCCTCCTCACCACCAGCACACACACACAGGAGGAGATTGCCACCATAGAGGAGGAACATACATTAGCTACACCTTTTTCCTCCTCTCAGGCAGGGAGCCAGCACCTACAGTCTGAAGCCTATTTTTTCTTCAGAAGCCTTAGAAAGTAACAGAAAGGAGGAATCTACTTACTATGTGAATAAAGATGATTAATCCTTTTGTCTTTTTTGCAAAGAGACTGGCATTCTATTTTTTTACCCCGTCTTACAAAAGAAAGTGAGAGAGACACATCTTATGTGAGTCAAGATGATTTCAGGATCAGCATATGATGCAAGGTTTCCATTTAAATTTGGTTATTTTAAATTCCATTCCATATCTTGATTAGTGATAGCTTCATTAGTAAATCACTTGCCTCACATTTATTATAGCAAAATTTCAATTCTTTCCACCTTCAGTTCTGTACATACTTTGTTCATCATTGTTGTCACAGATAATTTGATCACAACTTTGATCTTTGAATCAGTGGATTGATAGGTTGCAAGTTCTGTCAGGCATTGTCCAAGCTTATATGAAATGATGTATGCATTTTAATGTCTCAAAATCATAAAGGTAATCATGATATGTTAACAGTAGTTGTGTTTTTTTCTTTTTTACGTTAAAGTATGCAGCATTCTTCATTCTTCATTCTCCACAGCTGCAATTACATTTTCTGAATCTATAAATCCCTTCATAGTGCAAAAGATATCAAAGAATGTTAATGGTGATAAAAGAAGAAGAACGGTATTTTGGCCCATTTCAAATAGGACAAATCTGTGCATAGGTGCACATGGAAAGGTATTTAGATAAATTGTTTATTTACTATCGCAAATGTGCTATAGTGGCATTAATATCCATCACCATACTAATGATGAATTGAGACTGCTTTTTCTTAAAAGAATCGTTCAAGAGATGCAAGATTTATGAAGCATTGTTTGAGGTTTTATTTTGCTGTAACAATCACCACACTAAAACATAGGTGTCCATGCCTAATAGTAAAGCTGTGGTAGTCTCATTCGGGAAGAAGATGCATATTTACTCAATATGCTGCTAGGAAGACTGTTTCTTCTGTGGCTGTATGAAGGAAAATATTAAAGAAGTATTAGTTGTAACCATGAGCAGACTGAAGGAAGTTGATGGTTCATAGGAAAAAAAGGGTTCTCAAAAGTTTTGTGTTGGTCCAGAATTGCAATGCACTGTGGTCCAAAGCATGCAATGAAGTTCATGGTGATGATGATGGTGTGGATTTCATCTCTTTAAAGTGTGGTAATAAAAGTCTTTACACTGATATATTAAGGGATCATTTGCTATTGATTCAGAAGATCCCTAAATATTGTTAGGTCATGGAAGGTGGTATCTACCTACAAATTTGAACTAATAAAAATATTTGCCATGGATTACTTGGTTGACTTGGAAATATTGGTCGCAGGCTTATGTTCAGAAGAGTCCCAATAGAATTCATATGTCAGCCTTTTGAAATAGAACCATGGTCAAATAAATGTCATATTTCAACAAAAGTTTCACTAGTACATACTAATCACTGACTACAGTTGCCACAGGAAGCATGCAAATGGATAAACTAAACTAAATGCAATACAATCATAGTCACTGGTCAATATGTTTCCACAAATATGTCATTAGTAGGAAGTGATGGATTTTATATGAGGTATACAAAATCGGAGCATCAAACTATGAGTAATATTGCTTTGACTGTGTCATTGTCTAATTTCTTTTACATTCTTGATTTTTGCAGAATCATGGTATCTTTGTGTAATTTGTAAAAGGGTTTAATGTAACTAGAAATTAACTTTTTGACATGCAATATTCATATTTGATTTTAGGTCTTCATAGGACAAAGTTTTATTGTATTTATTGAAATTGCAGCGACTGTCCTCAGAGTGAAAGGAGACAAAATTGGTGTTTCTGGCAAGGAATGGCATTTCTTAGTGGACGACAAAACTGGACTATAATATTCTCTGCAGAAAACAACCTTACTCAAGATCCTGTTGAATTTAAGCATCATGTAGATGTTTATGCCAGTGGTAAGTAAACTTGTTGCTATTTTTAGTTTGTGTGTGCATATTTATCTAGTCGTATTTATCTATTTGGACATTACACGGTTTGAGGAGAGCTCCAAATGTATAATCATCCAACTTTTCTTTAAATATTTGTATGTTTGTTGCTGTAATGATCTCTTTGCTTAATCTATTTGAAACATTGACAGTTCTATGTGGAAAATATACTTCTTGATGCCCCTTAAATGAATCAATCTTCTTTGAATGTCCTCTCATCCATATTGTTCCATTTCCTTTCATCAGTATCAGGTTTTGTGTGTTTGTCTTATTGTTGACTATATTGTGCATTGTTATTACATCTCCTCTTTCTCTTCTATCTTGTAAAGTTAGCAATCCCATTTACTTCAATCTTTTTACATAGGTTAGGTCATTCATTTCCCTTCATTTCCCTTCCACTTCCCTCATTTTATAGTCCTATGCAGATCTTGTCTTACTCTCACCAACTTCCATCACATGGCATTTCCTAGCATTAAAATCCAATTTCTAAAGTTGTTATTTGATACTTTTCAAATTAACTAATGTCAATGGCCTCTCTCTCTCTCTCTCTCTCTCTCTCTCTCTCTCTCTCTCTCTCTCTCTCTCTCTCTCTCTCTCTCTCTCTCTCTCTCTCTCTCTCTCTCTAACTCAATGATGGTAACATTTAATTTTTCATCATGCATATTATGATGCCAATTCATATAGTCCTGATGTATTAAATCAGATTGATGTGTGTCTTGCAGTTATACCTGGAAAAGCAAGCAATCTTAGGGTTGATGTTCTTGGACCTCGGAAAGTAAGCTTGAAATGGAATCTCCCACATCCAATTGATGTGTTTACCTATGGGAAAGTCATCCAAGAAGTCAAGTATAGAATAAAGCCATTCAGAAATATACTTCAGTACAGTCCTTGGAAAGTGGTAAGATTATTTTTAACAATTAATTTTCTTGGAATTGTGATTTATGTGTAATATGCAATAACTTTTGCTATATATTCATTACCAATGTTTTCATCATTCTTTGCTTATTGGTGTTCAATTTTTTTTTGATGTTCCAGATCGATACTTGGAAATACTCTCCCAAGCAATTTGACAGGATGACCTTCAATAAGAATATAAGTGACCTTAAGCCCTATGTTGAGTATGAGTTCTGTGTGCGCCTACACACTGGGACGGGCCCAATCCGAGAGCATATGTGGTCTGAGCCAGCTATTGTGGCCAATAGGACAAAATCCACTCGTAAGTTAAATACTCATCTGAGAATATTCAACATTCTACCATTAGTTTTACTTTTTACATTTTTCTTGTAGAAACATAACAACTAGCAATAATTTGGTTGTGTTGAGGCATGTACAGGTACCTCTCCTTTTATGTGTGTTTGTTTTATGCGTTTTTGAATTTACGCGAGGTCCAAATTCTAAACACATTGTTAATTTACATTTTTTTCACTTAGAGGCGATAGCTAATGAGGAAGGCCCCTCTAGTGATACCCTCACGTTTGAGTGATTAATACTTCTTTACTAACCCTCATATTTGAGTTTATTAAGGAGGATCAGATGCCTTATCATTCTTTCATTGTTAGCAATGCATACACAATCATATATGAAAATTTCAAGCCAATCAGATAAATACAAATGGCAAAACAGGGAAGAAATGAGTAAAAGTCTTGAGAAGCTGAAGTCTCAAAAGTAGTTTTTTGCACTAAAAAGTTTTTGCAAAATATGAGTCATAATGACATCAGCATTATGGATGTATTTAGCAGTCATTCATTTCTAACTTTGGAATATTGTTATTGTGTCTCCAGGACCAATGGTGGCTCCGGTAACCACCCCAGGGATGTTTGAAGTTGAAGAAAACAAACTACAAAGGGATGTCTACGTCAGCTGGCAGACAGTTGACCCCTTAGAGGAAAATGGGCCAAACTTTGCCTATGAAGTGCAGATGTTTGATCACAGTGATGGGAGGTATGTTAAGAGTCTTGTTGCTTTAATCAGCTGATATATAAACACTTTTTGATCATAAATTGATTATCTATATGGAATGTCCAGAAGGATTCTGAGTAGCAGATGAGTTTTGTTAATAATCAAGCACATTATTAATATATAATACATGTAGCCCTTTGATAGGAAATGGGGGAAGAAAGGAAAATTGTGTATGAATATACGTAAGTGTCTGTGTTTAGTGAATATTTATCATGTGTTTTACTGGTACTTGTATTTTATTGGTGTTAGGCTTAATCTCTGGGAATACTTATACTATATATGTATAGATGTTTGCAATTTGTTTTCATTTCAGGCGTTTGCGTACCCCACAGAGCACTGAACGTGGTTTTATAAAGTTTTGGGGCTTGGAAAATACCATAACTTATAGGTGAGTATTAAGATATCCTTCCAAGTTTGTAAAGCTACTCATGCATGTACACACTTTTACAAAATAGGTACATACACACACATGTGCGCACACACACACACACACACACACACACACACACACATATAGGTAGATAGATAGATAGGTTTATTGACCTCTGTTTACAATGTAAGATCATAGCAAAATAAGTAGTGAACAAAACATAATAAAATCATTATTGATTTAATTTACATAAACAACTATAGTCCACAAAAAATATGACAAATAGTAAAAATTCTAATTGAAATTGATGAAGTTAATACATCATAAACACTTTGAAAGGTCAAAAAGTAAATTAAGAACATTCCTTATAGTGAATAATTGACTGTATGTGGGAAATACATAGTACATATATTAATTAACAATGAATGTCAAAATAACTTGATGTTTCATCTAAAATGTTATATACTTTCCAGGATGGAGATTAAACCTAGGAATGATAATGGTCTTCCTGAAGATCCAAATGTGAAGTCAGAGGTGATTGTGCCCAAGAAAGCATCCTTGCTTAATGTCCCAGACTACTTCAAGGTCATTGCTTATTCAGGGAATGATACCACAACTTACATGGCAAGGTGGCAAATTCCTGAGGTGACCCTTTCAAGCACCAATATAGAAACAGTAACTCTCTATTGGTGCAAGCAAACAGAATATGAAAACCGTTGTCAGGTCAGTGCTTGGTTTTTTATTTAACTTCTATAGCATCAATTTTTATTAATATGCTTTGGCTTGAAATAAAGAAAATTCATCTTTGAGTTGTAAAGAACTAGCATACCTTCCAATTTTTTCAAATAGCCATTTTGCATTATGAGACTGATCACTATGTATCTTTGATAACAATACATACATCATAATTATACACAATGGCTAAAAGTTAATTTAAACCCCACAGAATAAATTGAGCTGGGAGATCGTCAATGATCCAGCTCAACGCGTGAAAAATCTTACCGGCTACGACCCTTCATCCCGCCACATGTTTGGCATCTCCGTCAACACCCACAACTCATCCAGTGGAATTAAATGGAGTGGCTGCATTGCCACTCACGGTGAACAACAGCCTGCCATAGATGAATTCAATTATACAAATGTGTAAGTTTGAATTCTGCAGTCATGGCTTATTAGTATTTAATATTAGTTATAGTCATATTGAGGGTATTGCTTTGCTGTATAATCTTTCAACCATTTAGAATTTTGGAGACAATGATATTTTGTGTATATTAAAGGATTTCTTTAGGGTATGGCATGAAGAGCTCTAGTATCTAAATATTAGCACTTTCTGTAAGTGGTAGTACCTTGACAAAAACTTATATAAATGTTTATTTAAGTTGTGGATAATGCATGCAATGTTTTATCTTTCAGGCTTTCATCAGAAGTTAAATTGAAATGGGATCTTGAATGTAAGGCTCAAGCTGCACAACCAGTTGCTTTCAACATTTCCTACTGTGTTGTTGAAAAAAATGCAGAGAAATGTGCAGAACCTGGTTAGTATTCATAATTTAGATATTATCCATTAAAGATAGTTATGCTAATTGCTCTTAGGTCATTCATCACTTAGCTGAGGTCAGTTTGGTGTTGTGAACCTACCAAATTCCTACTTTGGTGATCCTTTATCATCTGGCCAAGACTTTTCTTGGTAGAATTTTTTCAGTGGGAATGAATCTCTCCTTGCTGTTGGAGTTTTCCAGAATTTGATTAATGGGTTTGTTCATTCTACACTTAACTCTCAGAGAAGGAGATTATGCATGCTACTCTCTTGCTATTATTATCTTAATTTATTTGTATATGTGTGGTAATTAGTAATTTATTGAAAAAAGTAAAGGGAGCTTTAGAAATGCATTGTTGAAATGCTGTTTTAAAGGTAGCATACCACTATACTAATGAAATGTAAGAATTCTGATAATTATGTGTGTGTGTGTGTGTGTGTGTATGTATTAAATGGGGGGGGTTTTCCCATTTTCAGAGAAGTTCATAAGAGTGGATGGAGAAAGCACGGTTCAATATACAGTGACGAACCTTCATGCATACAGAGACTACAGCTTTAGTATTGCCACCATATCTAAAGACCTTGGTCTTGGAAAGTGGAGTCGCAATGTTCGTGTGAAGACTAAGGCTACCAGTATGTTTTTCTCTTCTTTTGTTTAAATTTTTCTAATAATTACCAAGAAGAAATCAAAAGTCAAATATTGATTATTATGAATATTGTTTCTGCTTCATACTTTGGTTACTTATCAATGTATTTTAATTCTAGAACCAAGTGCTGGTCCTCAAAACATCACTGTGGTCAGCAAAGGCAAAACTTGGATTTTTTTATCCTGGCATCCTCCACCAGAACCACAACAGAATGGAGATATAGTCATGTATAAAGTCGAGTATAAAGTAAAGGGATCACTGAGTATCCCATATATTGTAGAAGACAATATTCTCCAAGTAAGTAGCTTGTATGCTCATCATTATCATTCCATAATAACTTGTACATAGTTATTTAAATAAGAGTGGGGAAGAGCTATGATATGGTTTTTTATCATTATTGTCGAATACTAAGTGTGTCCATCTTATAAATTACGTATTTTAAAAAATGTTTCTATGGTGCAGTCAGAGTAGATTTTGATCTGTTTCATAGAGCAATCAGGCTAAATCATCTTAATGGGTTTGTTTCATGGAGTATTCAATGTACACCAACTCTGATGTCAGATCCTTTATAGGGAGAGGTTTGGAAGTGCATTCTGCATATATATATATATATATATATATATATATATATATATATATATATATATATATATATATATATATAGATAGATAGATAGATAGATAGATAGATAGATAGATAAATTTCACATATTTCTTTATTTCTCTTTCAGTACAATTTTACCAGTTTGGATCCCTTCACTGAGTATCAATTTGATATCTTTCCTTGTACACGGGTCAGTAATAAAACAGCCTGTGGTACACATCCTGGAAGCATTGAAGTGAAGACAAAAATTGGAGGTTAGTATTCAAACAAAATACTTGTATAAGTTTTATATTAGTGATGATGTTGGTATAACATTTAATCTTACATAATTAATATTGTGGTAAACTTTTTAGATATAATCTAAAGTGATGAAAATTCTAAATATAATCTACTTTGATGATTTTTTATATGAGAATTGATAAGTTCTAAATTGTATAACACATGGTTCAATTGATTTAGAATAATGTATATTTTCTTGAGTTTTCTAGTACAAGATAACAAACCACTGACAGGCATTTAAGCAGCATGCTGTCCAATAAGAAAGGAGTGTATTTAACTTTTTCATCTTTTTGACTTGCAGCTCCTGGAGAAATTGATTCATTGCAATATGATGCCCCTTGGCTGAAGTGGGATCATGAAGATTGTAATGGACCTAGTTGTTCTTATGAACTACAATACACAGTCAATGGCACCTACTTTACATACAATACCACCATCAGTAAGTTTCACTTTTCTTTCATAGTTTTAAATATATATATATATATATATATATATATATATATATATATATATATATATATATATAGAGAGAGAGAGAGAGAGAGAGAGAGAGAGAGAGGAGAGGAGAGAGAGAGAGAGAGAGAGAGAGGAGAGAGAGAGAGAGAGAGAGAGAGAGAGCCAAGACAAGGCACATAACATTTTTGTAATGTGAAATTTCTCATTCATTTCAGATATTTCTGCTGTCTCCATCAGGGATCTCAATGTAACATGCCCAGTAAATCAACAATACATCCCAGTCAAGTTACGAGCTGTGAACACAGATGAAGAAAATCATCGTTTGATTGGACCTCAAAAGGATTGGAAGATCCCTTGTCCTAGCCAAGGTAGCTATATCATATCTGTACTTTTTGTGAGTAATCAGTACAATTCAAAAAACAATCACCTGGGAAATCCTGAAACTTTCACAGCTTCAGGAAGCAATCGGAATGCAAGAGTGAATGCAGTGAGTAATGAAATAGAAAGTGCCAATATACCAAGGCCAAGTCAATCCTATTTATTAGGTTATAGTCATGGAAACTACCAGTATATTTCTGAGCACAGGGTTAGTGAACAAATATCAGTAGATGATTCCAGTAGCCAGCAGTTAGGGTCTGCCATGAGGAGTGGAGAGCAGCACTCTCAGTTTAGTGATAGAGTAAGTGTTCAGAGTGAACCACACCATGCTAGCTTTGATTATTCACAGAAACAGTCACAAAAAATCAGATGGATTCCTTCTGAGGAGCAAAATTATTTGCAGTTCAGATTGTTAAATCCATTAGATCCAGTTACTTCACATATAGTAAGTCCAGATAATTTAGAGTTACAGAATAATTTCGTTCATAGAAAACATCTGTTTCATGATGCAAATATAAATCAGAGTTTTGGTAGAGAACCTTTAACTGATGGTAGAGAACTTGCAGCCAGTAATAGTAACCATCCAACCACTGGTAGAGAAACTCAAGCCACTTCCAAAGAACCTCCAACCACTGAAAGAGAACCTTTTACCACCTCTGAACCAAATGAGTCTGTCTCTAGTAAACACAGAGCAATAAGTCATGGTAGTAGTCATCAGATACCAAGCCTACTTCTTGAACTCATGAAAGCTAAGGATATTGAAGTTTTATTGAATACTACTAATGAAAATTTTGAATTGAAAATCAAAGGCAAAGGGAATTTTTTCAATTTACTTCATAATGCTCATATTCCTGTTCAGAATGATAATGAAGCAGAAACTGATTTGGTACCTCAGAATACTGTTCATGATATGGAAGGTAATGATCTTCCAACCAAGTCTTTGGGTTTAATTAATAATGAAGAACTTTATCAGCAAGAAATGTCTGATCTGGAACTTACTCACAATAATTCATTTAATCATGCTGCCGTAAATGAGAATTCAAACTTCACGATGCTCAGCCCTCCAGTCACTGATAACAGCTCACTGAACAACGGTGATCTGGAATTCCCAGTTTTTGTTGATCTCATGCAAAACCAATCATCATCCTCCGTTCTGTCACCAAATGATGAGCCTCATAATTATCAGCCAGGGGATTCTGCAAGTAATGACACTTCATTTGATGGAGGAAATGGAAATTTTTTTATAGCAAACATTACCAGTGAGCCACATGTTCCAGTTCCTTTAGATAATTCTGAGAGCAGTACTGATGAATTTTTTGAGCCAACAAGGCCTGATTTCATCAATAATAGTAGTGTGAGCTCTGCACAGACTAATGACACAGCATCTAATGCCAGTGAATCAGGTGACATGAATAGAGGTTGTTCATGAAGAGATATCTCAGTGGCTCCTATCATTATTTCCCATATATCTCAAAGAAATCAGTTATCTTTTCCATACTTCATTCAAGGTAAACACAAGATTAATGTAAAAGTACTGAAGGACCAAATTAATTACCTGTAAATGATATGGAGATCCATCAGAGGAGAGAGCTTACTCCAACTATAGAATCTGTAATGATTCAGGAAATTGGGCTGATAAAAGAAAGATCTGAAGGGATACATATCTCAGAAAGGCAGTGATAAACTGAGACCATTAGGAAATACTAAGGGCTACAGAAATGTCATGCCCACCTCGGACCATTATGAGAGCACTGAGAAATTTATCTGAAGTTGGAATAGATTGTTCATGAGAGGTTCTCACCAGGGATTAGAATTGTTGATATTCATGGAAATAGAGTCTAACAACATATCAGGTAGTTTTGGATGATCACAAGGACCCAAATGGATTTCAGTCAACCTTGGCTATTTTATTGCTGCATCAGGATGCTACATTCCACTTACTACTGACAAGAATAGTATGTTTGCTAAATAGGTATGAAATTACTCTATATAATATCATTAAAAGCTTCACCGTTTTCTGTTGAACATCATTGTTTCAACGTAAAAGCAGAGATTGAAAGAATTGAAGGTAGATTTTGTTAGAAAGCAGGAAATTGGAGTCACTAAAGTGTGTAGGTTTACTATATGGGTAAATGTAGATGATGATAGTCTTGGTATTATTTAAGTTTTGAATTTTATAATGTTTAGTGTTAGATTTAATATAGCAACTTGTGCTCTGGTTTAGAAGATGAAATACATTGGTTACTTTAACTTTTATTTCTAAATGCATCAGTAGTTGTGAATTGAATATAGTTATTGTGCTGATTATTGGAAGGAAATATAAACTTAGGAAATCCAACATATTCCAGTAATATTATGTAGGTAAATTTTGTAGTGGCTACAGATCCCACTGTGACACATTTAAATCCTCACTTTCATTATGATTAATCATGAATCTATGTCCCCATGTTGATTTTCTAGTAAGATATTTGCATGATTAATAGGTTTAATATATGCCTTACATTCTCTCTGTAGAAATACATGAAAGATTCTAAATTGGGTGTAGAGGTTAAGTTCTCATGTTGGGCACAGTAAATGGGTCAACAGCCTTTTCTTATGTTGCATTCTGTTCATTGTGTTCCTCAGTACTGTTGTACATTTTCACTGAAACTGAAACTATTAGTTCTAAATCAAAGAACGTTTTATTGGTGGTCATTTTCATTTTTGTCTTTTATTTGTTAGTATCTGCATATATGATTTCAGTATCTATATATATTTTTGTTCTTTTCTTTTCTTTCTTTTTGTATATTATATTGTTAATGGTGGATTTAGCTGAAGCGGTCATTCTGCTTCCTGTCAATAATTGAAGGATACTTTTGATGATACATATATTTCCATACTATGATATTAATTATATGAGTGTAAGCTTCTATCATGATTATTGGTCTTTTTTGTGACTTTCTCTTTACTTAGGAGCTTCCCTTGAGACTGAACTATTTACTCACTAAGCTTGATATTACATAAAACGAAGTTGTTATTAAAGAAACTGCACATCACCAGTTGTCAAAGCAGCTCTACATATATGATACTATGATAGTAGTTTCCACACTTATAACATCTCAATATGATTTCAAGTGAGGTAAACATAATGATATCAAGTAACCCTAGATTGAGTTTAATTATTTTCTTATAGTATTATCAACAACAGTGACATCTTTAATTTCATCATTAAAACACTCTTGGCCCTAGAATTAATACCTGAATCATTCAGGCATGGAGTAATGTGCTTCCAGTTATATTTCATTTCATCCTAACCCATAAATGACTTGATGCTGTACTTGAATTTGTTGCATGGGTAGAGTGCTGCTATTGTACTTTGAAGGTTAACAAAACTATGATATTATGACAGATATTTTCTTGATTCAAAGCAAAGGAAATGTGTATTTGCCAGAGGTTAGCCTGAGGCTAATTAAAGAATCAGTATTGACGTTTGCATTGCTTTTTGGTAATGGCTATTGTCATTCAGTTAGAAATTCATCTGTATATATGAATGTAGACACAAGAAGCAGCTTATCTATTGTATGGGAATACGAGAAAAAGTAAAAGATATATGATATTCATAAAACCAGTTGATATAGGAAACAATTGTTCCTATATTTACCAGAATAACAATGATGATATATAATTTGAGGTATTGTAACGTAAAAGGATAACTCACTAAAAAAGATATGTATGTGAGAAGATCATGTTCAAAGGTAAAAATATTCGTACAGTTAATACTCAAACACTAGTATAGCTAGAGTGGTGTTTTTCATTTTTATTTGAAGAAGGAGTCTTTAAGGATTTTCCTCTTAGATTTCTAACCTGAAGTTCCTTTGGATATTTTTGGTAATGATGCTTTTGTGAACATATTTATAATATTTATATTATTTTTCAATCTTATGAAAAGTTATTCAATGATATCTCCTTTCTTAACCTCCATCTTCATACTCTGAATATGGATGAGAGATCCTTCTTCCATTACAAAAGATCCAAGTTTCCACTACGCCATGAAAATAGGCCATGAAATGACCATTGCAAGTAAAAGGGCATAACCCAATTTGTAATGGACAAAAATACATAATCTATACAGGGCATATCCTTACCAGTTGTAATGCATTACCACAAGAAAGAATATTTTTTTGTGCATTAGCATATTGGTGCCAGATTGTATAAGTTGCCATTACTTCATGCAACACTGCATTTAATGAAAGGAATCAGAGTGATCACAAATCCGTGCATATTATTTATTATTTGATTAGATATCTAGTATAAATTATGGAGGAATTACAGAAAACTTAATGAATTTGATTATGGATCAGTTAGAAACTTAACAGTGCTAAATACTGTAATATGACCCATGAATAAGAGTAGAAGTGCTGTTGTGGAAATGTCATCAAACTGCCGTAGAAATACTAAGAGTTTACAGAGCTGAAATTTTATTCTGTGTTATTTGTTATTGAAAACATCAATAAAATTCAACTAAAACATTCCCACTTGTAGTGCCTCAAACCATGGCATGACTAGAGCACACTCAGTGTATTGAAATGCTGAGTAATTGGTCTGGAAGCGAAGACAAATCTGAACTTGAGATGAAAGTTGCCATGTTGGGAATCAAGCACATTGCCAGCCAAACAATAGGTACATTCTGTTCTTGTGGGCCTTCTGGGTTCAGGTTATTGCGCTGGAATAATAACTCGTACAAACTTCAGAGCATGTTTTTCGTTATAATTAATATGTGTGATGGATAGATAATAGTCACATTTAGATGTATGAAATCGGTACTCCATATTTCCTTAATACTTCAGTATGTGATGTGTTCATTTCTTGTTGTGCATCTCCAGGGTTTTGTATCATACAAACTGCTGGAATTACGAGTCTTTTCTTAACTTACCTTTGGCACTTGCCTGCATTTTCTAAATGTGGAGGTCTGTCTGTTGCTCAGACATTGGCAGGTATATTGATTCATAAGGCAGTAATACTAATAATACATAACGGTTATTTCACAATTAGTCAACTTTTATTGAGTTCATTAATTTCATACAATGCACATAAAAGTAATGATCATTGAATTAGCTTTCGTTATGAGGAGTGGTTCATTGGCAAGGATGTGCATGTAATGTGATCTTCCTTAGTAGAAGATGAAAAATCAGATATACTGAAAATTTATAACAGTTCAAATACATGGGAAATATATGATAGTAGGAATCAGTATACACAAATATAGCAATAGTTTGTTTGTATGTTTATATCTGAAAGGTTAAAAGAAACAAGGGAGGAAGTCAAAATTTATTGAACTAGAATAAGATGATCAGTGAACTGTACTAAATTGACATCAGCAGTAGGTACAATGTCTCACACATTAGGAAACAATTTTAGTACAACTTACTAATTACTGCATTATATTACTTGCTTCCATTTATTCACTATGACATTTTGGATTAATAAATAATAATGATAATTATGAAAATCATTATAGTTTTAATGAATACTATGAATTATGAAAATGATGACAGTATTGATGATAATGATGAAATAATAATAATAATAATTATTATTATTATTAGTAGTAGTAGTAGTAATAATAATGATAATAATAACAATAATAGTAACAATATGAATAATCATTATGATAATAATAATAATAATAATAATAATAATAATAATAATAATAATAATAATAATAATGATAATAATAATACAGTAATGATAATGACAATAATAGTAATAATGATAATGACAATAATGATGATAATAACAATTATAATGATAATGATAACAATCATAAAAATGATAATAACACAACACAACAATACCACAATTTTTACAATTACTCGATGTCCTGTTCCATGGAGCTGAACTGACAAGCATACATGGGAGGCCTTAGACATGACTATATGAAGCTTCGAGGAGAAAGCTTCAGGGTAGCCAAACAAACCTTAGTGATGAACCTTTCACTGTTCATCAGTGTGCAACTATCATGTGTCCCATTGTAGGTGTTAGATGCGCACACTATTCAGACCCACAATCTACGTACTGTGGCTGTTCTAAAGTTAAAGGTTATAGCAGTAGTAGTAGTGGCGAATAGAGAGGGTGTCAGAAACTTGCAAGCTACAAGTTTCACGGAACAGTTGTTTATTGATTTATTTTCATTATGTGTACATATATTAGCCAGAATCAAAGATCGTAGTGGAATGATAACGTCCTAATTAAACAATCAAGTTCGCTGTAGCAGTACGCACGGTAATTTGGTTATTATTATTGTATCATTATTATCATTGATAATATTATTATTATTATTATTATTACGCACACACACGCACACTGCAAACCATTCATCACACGAGTGAATTAATTACAGTTAATGACTAACTTCGTTTTCCGTTTATAAAGACCAATAATTATTTCAACAATATATATATATATATATATATATATATATATATATATATATATATATATATATATATATATATATATATATATATATATATATATATATATATATATATATATATATATATATATGAAATGTTTCTTATATTCTTTGTATGAATCAAATATTTGGAATGTATTGACATTTTTCCTTGAATGAATTTGACAGTTGTAAGTGAAATCCACCAGTAACAGTATTGACCATTAATGTGTTGTGTTGTGCTGTAACATAAGTACGTTTTCCCATGCATGTTTCTGTCATGAACAGGTAAGTTTGCTCACAAACTGAATATTCATTCACGTGCTAATGTATAATTTATATTACAGATTTATTTTCTTATTGTTATGTGAAAGCATCGCAGGCAACTGCTAAAACAAAGTAAAAAATATTTAATTCTACAAGAATAAAGTCCGAATTCATTAATAAATGATCACAACCTAAATACGTGCAAGATAAATGTCTTCGTTTAGCGGTAGATATTCAGGCTAATACTCTGAGAAGAGTTCCAAGTATCTCGGGAAGCAGTAGTAGCCTTTCTTCACTTGTTCTAGGAAGCCTGGGGACTCGTTTAGCAGGCGGGGAACTTGTCTGAAGGCCTGTTGTCGGGGCGGGGCTGGGGCAGAAGGCTAGTGGCAGCGACAATGCGGCTTTTTGTAGATATTTTCAAAGATCATCATGGAGCGAAAGTTTCAGTAGAGGAAGGCCTCACTTCGGGCAGCGACTGACGAACGGAGTAAGGTCACATTATGATTACGTGTTAGGAACTATTATTTCCAATGGTGGTATTAGTTCACACTGTGTATTTCTTTCATTTTCTGTTTAACATTTCATTGATTGGTATAATTTGATTAGTTCACACTCTATTTCGTTAATTTTCTGTGTAACATTTCATAGATTAATATAACTTGATTGCCTCACAAATCAAATTTTTCTTCCGGTACAGTGCGTAAACAAAGTATTCTAAAGACCCATTCAAACACTGTCATCAACAGAATAGATATTTTATGCGCCACAAAATGGGAACACTCGTTTTCTTCACTGACGAGAACCACAACCGCGCGTCCATCCGCTCCGCGCGCCCTGCACTGAATGACGTGAGGACTGAGGCGTGAGGCATTTCAGTGAGCTGCTGACCTCTCCAGCCCCTCCCTCCCCCATTCTCACTTGCTCCCAGACTCTCTCTCTCTCTCTCTCTCTCTCTCTCTCTCTCTCTCTCTCTCTCTCTCTCTCTCTCTCTCTCTCTCTCTCTCTCTCTCGTACTTATCATCTTCGTTAAGCTCCAATTCCAACGCGGAAGGCAAATCTGTAACGCTTTCTTGTGTTCATGTAGTCGAGGTCTGACGGGGTCGAGTACTGTAGGTACATAATGCATTGTATACCATACTTGCCCGTTAAATTTTTATGGGGGGCTGGGGTAAAATGTGGAGGGGATTTGAAGTGAAGCTTAGTTGGTTATTTGGGGTGCTCAAGCCATTGGGTGCGTGTGTTTGTGTGTATGGATTATCTGGTGTAATGAGCATTTGGTAGTGGTAATTTGAGTGTTAAAGTGTCATCAAAACCATGAAAAATTGAAAACGCCATTGAAAGAAAACTCCAGTAACCTTCACTACAGCTTGTTGAAAGTATTTTGGGACAAGACACTGAAATGTTTAAGGATATGGATCTTTCTTTTCGTGGTGTGTTCCATTTATCTCACGTCATTATCTTCATTCGTTAGTGTTGACTCGCTCACTAATATCATGACTGCTGTTGCTTCGTCTACCCTGGTCGCCGTCAGCAGGTTTTGCCGCCCAGGATGTCTCGTGAACGGTTATCAAGCCGACCTCTCCTCAATATAAAGTACTATTTGGGATAGCATGTGTAGCATTACTGCGGTATTTCACTTCAGTATCACCATCGTTTTCAAATCTTGGCGGGCCACGGTTCAAAGTTAGGAAAAGCATGCGTTCAGAGTAACGGTTCCCAAATGTTGTAACCAAATATCTTCTGTAAGGAGACATCGTCCTCTCCCTGTGGACCTGAAAAGCTGGATGTAAAAACCGAAGAAAACCTGAGATATTGTAATGCAGCCAGTTAGAACGAAAACTATCTGAGTTGAACATCCTCGTCTTGAGATAAATGCTTTGAAATGAATAGTGAATTTGCAGAAGGCTTATTTATTTTTCGTCCGCTTCAATTACTCATCAAGTAAAACTGTGGATTTATATATATAAATAAAGAGTAATTCACTAGTTAAAAAATTAATTAATAGAATAGTCAGTCTTCAGATTTACTGAATTAATTTCTTGCACCAACTGGTCACATGACATTTTTCACCGCGGTGTCAGGAGCGGGAGAAGGACCTGCAGAGAAGTACAGCACGTGCAGCAGCCTCTTCTAGGGAAAGCTCAAAGGCCACAGGTCTCGGAACACTTCCTGGGGATTTCTTGCGTCAATGACGGGGAGCTCGAGTCCAGGTGGCTTTGAAGAAAGCCTCTCATGTGTGTTATAATGTTTGAACAGCTACTTATTATATCATTGGGTCGACAGTTTATTGGGAACCCCGTGAAATAGTAATGATCATCTCAATGTCGATTGAAGCATAACGTATCGCTCAAATGAATGAATTTTCCCTGAAGAATATTCGTTCAAATTAAATGTATCCGGCTGAGAGGTGAATAGGAGCGTAGCAGAGAGAGTCATTTACAGGGCAAGTATTGAAAGTCGATATCTTACCTCTTTACAGTAATATAAAACGAGTAGTTAGCATTGTCACTTCCATGCTTCAGTAACTACGAGAAAAACGTGAACCATCATTATGATTAACTCTTTGGTGCAAGTGTAATCAGTATCTTTAACTCATTCGTGAGAAGTTACGAAAATGTGAACGCGTGCCTGTTAAACTGCATTTTATTTATGAACATATTATTGAGAGAGAGAGAGAGAGAGAGAGAGAGAGAGAGAGAGAGAGAGAGAGAGAGAGAGAGTTCTATTTATTTACTTGGCTCCTAACCTAACTCATAAAGGCGACTGCCACGGGACGTTGTGAGGATGTTGCATTGGAATAGTTCTAAATGTTACCTTAGTTAAAGCTGAAGGAAAATTAAGAAATCTCCATCCCATTTACAATGTATGAGTGAGTCGGTTAACCGTCGGTATTCCTACATTGGCGAGAAGGAAAAGTAAAACGTTGAAGGATTGTTGAAGTAATGAATTAAATTTACAGCAAACTTACATTATTTGATCAACTCCCGGCGATGTATTTATTTAATTCTGTCTTATTTTTTGTATTTTATCCCTCCAATAATACAGATTAACTACGATGTCCAATTATGTCAAATAATTGATGTAGTACATTTTCTTCTTTTTGATAGGAAAGTCAGGAGCATCATTGTTCTTTTTTATTTCTCAAGCCTTACTCCTTGTGGGTAAGATGACCACTTCAGTATAATTTCAAGCAAAAATGCCGAAAGTCTGGCTCAGTTTTGAAATGTTGCACCCAGACGCGATGCTTGTAGGAATTATTCGTGAAAACAAATAATACTTAGAACCACCTCATCAAACATTTTACGACATCCAGTCACACAGCGCTCGTTACTTTCATCTTAGAGTAAATGCAGTTGTTCTTTTAGGTGTTTTACTTTTACATCATGAGGACACGGAAGGAAGAGAGAGAATATATATGGTAGAGTCCCCAGTATGAAGGCAGCACAGAGCATTGCCTTCCCTCCCTTCCATCCAGCCTTCATCATGCGTCTCATATTCGTCTGGCTCGTGATTTCTATAGCCTCAGGTGACTCCCTTTCCGCGAACTGACGAGTTATGGCTCTTTGATATTGTGCAGAAGCATACTTTAGCAAATGAGATGTTTGGGTGTTCTTGGAAACTTCACTTTATGCCGTCTTACTCCTTGATGTCAACTCCTTTCTTCCGTTCTCTAATTTTCTTGTTTTGAAAAATATGTAGTTGGTATGTAGCAGGACTTTGCCAGCTGCCCAAACAATGTTAGTTTACTTTGTTAATACATGGTTTCTGATCGTAAAAATAAAGATTGGTCATTGATAAATTGATAAATAGATGGGAATAAAGAATTAGCGAATAGATCAATTAATAAACAAACACTTGATTAGATAAATAAGGACTCCTATTTCACACACCGACACCCACACCACACCCACACCTACACCCACACTACACCCACACTACTCCCACACTACACCCACACTTTGATCAGAGACAGAGACATGGTGAAACTGAACGCTGTGTAACTTACCGTTAATGCAATTGAAAACGTGCTCCGAGGTGTGCGTTCACAGGCGAGGACGAATGTTGGTTTAGAGTAAGGACGACCCTTGTTGCTGGTTCCTTTTTTTCCTGTCTGTCTCCCAAGAGTTGTTCCAGGAATGCCTTGAGGCGGGTCCATCAAATATAACCCTAGGAGACCACAAAGGCTCGCTTTCTCTCTCTCTCTCTCTCTCTCTCTCTCTCTCTCTCTCTCTCTCTCTCTCTCTCTCTCTCTCTCTCTCTCTCATCACTTAAGGTGCTTTCGCTGCTTCTCGGAAGTATCTGAAAAAGCCAGCAGGAAAGATTACTCTGTTCGCCCGCAGCAAATGGGAAAGGAAGATAGGGACCACGCATGTACTGACTCTCTCTCTCTCTCTCTCTCTCTCTCTCTCTCTCTCTCTCTCTCTCTCTCTCTCTCCGGCGTCCAGTCGCCCTGCGCACCCTGCGTACCTTATCAGCGGGTCTTGCAACGCGGGGTGTCAGGGCAACAGGCAGCTATATGGTTTGCTTGTCTGTTCCGTGCTGGTGGAGGTCGCTCGGTCATTCTCTCTCTCTCTCTCTCTCTCTCTCTCTCTCTCTCTCTCTCTCTCTCTCTCTCTCTCTCTCTCTCTCTCTCTCTCTCTCTCTCTCTCTCTCTCTCTCTCTCTTCGCAATCAAAGAGAAGCATATCAATTCGTGTTTTCCTCAATATCTCAATGCCTGATGCGATAAATGTAAGTAATGTGACAAAATCAAGTACTGATGCTTAATAATGCACGTTAATGTTATTTCTTCGTTAATGTATTTCTTCATTCAGTCGTATATGTTTGTTAATTTGTGGTGACAGGCATTGTGCAATTTTGGATTCTGATATGCATGTTTACTTAATTATTTGAGTAATTTATTGATTCATTTGGCTATTTGTTGTGACAGGGAAGATAGAATTTTTTGCCAGATTGATATTGGCGTTATATTTACGTGTGTTAGTTTGTATATTCATGTGTTTATGCAATGTGGTGGTTCTTGTTGCTGTTGTTGTTTGTGGCTTTTGTTGTTGTTGTTGTGAGGTGAAGGAGGATTAGAGTGAGAGGTAAAAAAAACCTGGAGTATTTTCTATCTTATTTCTTCACATCTTTTATTAGATGTGTTCATTTTTTTATACA
>CM035197.1:7594867-7612367 GCA_020233015.1 Callinectes sapidus
TACTTGAGGGAAATGTTTTGATGGAGGCTGAGATTATTTTGTTACCTAACTCTCTTATCCTTCACCAATTACTTCTAAAACATCTTTCTCATTTTCCTCCTCCTCCTCCTCCTCCTCCTCCTCCTCCTCCTCCTCCTCTTTCGCGAATGAAGTAATCATGGCTATCCTTTCTTGCCCGTGCTTCATAACTCTTCATTTCAGTTCTTGTTTGCCTTGTTGAGTCTACACTTCTTTGTTTGCTAGAAAAAAAAAGTTAAGCTTAAAGACCAGCATATTAGAGGAAAATTAGACCCAATTAAAGCTTTATGAAGTCTCTCTCTCTCTCTCTCTCTCTCTCTCTCTCTCTCTCTCTCTCTCTCTCTCTCTCTCTCTCTCTCTCTCTCTCTCTCTCTCTCTCTCTGTGTTTTTTCATTTATATTCATTGGAAGTCAGTGAAAATGACGGTTGTTTTAACCCAACCATCGCCTCCATACGCGTGCAGCTGATCCCAGTCAAGGCTGAAAGGTCACATGCTCTCAAGGCGAAATCCCGCGACTACCTCATGCACCCTCACTTACTATAACACTTCCAAAGCTTACATAGATCTGACGCGTCTACTTCTCAAGAGTGCTAGAAATTAGTAAATAATTGTGTAAACGTTTCCCACTGCTGCTTGTATTATTTTTTTGTTCTTGTTGTTTCTTATGCATATAGGTTTAATCCCTGGAAGTCAATGTCTTATCACAGAATTAATCTTGAGTGTAAAAAAAGGCTGCCCAAAAAGAGTGGCTTTGATCAGGGAACCCCTGGGTCAAAACAGCTACGATTCTTGGAGAGAGAGAGAGAGAGAGAGAGAGAGAGAGAGAGAGAGAGAGAGAGAGAGAGAGAGAGAGAGAGACTGCGAGAAGCGTATAAGAAAAAGTAAAAGTGGCAGTAATTAATTGATCAGTCGACACCTTATAAGCTCTTGTTAGATTAATGATGCCATGCTGAAATGCCACTTTACTGTGCCCCCGTGTGTGTGTGTGTGTGTGTGTGTGTGTGTGTGTGGAGGGGAGGGAAGGAGCCAAAGACGCTATCCCCGCTATCGCCTTACCGCTGGCTTCTGACTTCACCTCTTACGGGGAAGGCTTGAGAAATGCGAGCCAGTCTAAGAAGTGACAGTGAGGTGCGGCCTGGAGTAATGTAGGGGAGTAGGGGTTGGAAATATTGACTGGAAGGGACTGTCGTTGTGGTAGTGGTGAGAGTGAGGAGTGAGAAGGAGCTGGGGAGTGGAGTGGAGATACTGAACAGGAGGAATGTTGTGAAAGTGGAAAGAGAGATTAGGAAAGTTTTTATTATTATTATTATTATTATTATTATTATTATTATTTTTATTATTATTAAGAACTTAATATATGGATTCAAAGAGATTGATGAAATATGGTGAGAGTACAAGGGTAGATTAATTGGCGAGTGATGTGCAGTATAATATATCCTTATGGGGGGAGAGAAGAAGGAAGCTGTGGAATGTTCTTGCTTGTGTTGCACAGATGGAAGATGTAGTGTTGAATATTATTTTTCCTCCTCTAGGGCACGCGCATGTTTTACTGTGATGGCAAAGGATTAGTAGTTTCTTAGAATAGGGCATTATGGTTTCCAGGTTCGTTCACCCAGGATCTCTAATCTTTCTTTATTTTGCCTTCCCGTCCATCCCTTTCTTTCCTTGTTGTTGTCTTCTGCTTTGCCCGTCTAAGACACCTGTGGCTCGAGGAACAAATCGTTAAGTAAGATGCAAATGCCCACTCACTGATTTAGAGAGAGAGAGAGAGAGAGAGAGAGAGAGAGAGAGAGAGAGAGAGAGAGAGAGAGAGAGAGAGAGAGAGAGAGAGAGAGAGAGAGGGAGGGAGAGAGAGAGCGACGAGAGGAAGGAGGAGTGGAGAGAGAGAGAGAGAGAGAGAGAGAGAGAGAGAGAATTATAGCTGTTTGGACTCTGGCAAAGTTGACTGCATGAACTAAGTCTTTGAGCTTTTGCCGTTCACCCCAGTCGTAGTTCAAGTGCATCGATTTGTTTATATCTATTTTCTCAATCCTCTCATTGCTAGACAACACTTTCCATAATGAGCCACTACAGTTCTTACGGTACTCTGAATGTTAACAACCACGATAAATAAAATGTTGAACGATTTTCTTCACCACAATGACCAAGGATGGTCAGTGGGGTCTTCATGGATATTGTTTCGAGCGGTATCTCTATTATCATGAAAATACACTCCCTAAAAATACCATTAATTTCCTCTGAATCTTGAAAATGGTAGCGACAAGACTGCAAAAAAATGAGTTTATGAATCATAATCCTTTGTAAACCCGAAGCGTCGAAGCAAACTCCCTTGGAAATCCCAGTTACATCCATTAGTCTCTTAAAAATGGCAACAAGACGGTTAAACAGAGGCAGAATCCTCAGAGTCACTAATCAAGACTGAAGAAATAATGGGTTCAAGTTAGCCGCAGCAACCTGCGTGTCGGTATGTGAATCGAGCTTGGTAAAATAAAATTTTAAAACAAGAAATTGGAAAAATTTGTTCTCAAATGGAGCGGTGGTTTGAGGCGACAAACTCAGAGACTAGGAAACTAAATTTTGAAAAGAAGATTACTCAAATTTGTTGATAATGATTAAAGGTTTTTTCTTTTTATGAATGCCTACGAAGGGGGGAAAGGGGGAAAAATTCCTTATGTTGGCCTGACGACCTCCTGCACCTTTCCTTATGTTTTCATGTTCTCACTCGTAATTTGAGCTCGATAAAAACTTAATACTGTTTTATTTATTTTCCTTCTGAACTTCATCTAATGATTGCATCAGCCAATGGTAGAACTCTTGAAGTGTGTGCATTCATTTGACATGACGTTGGATGTGATATTATGAAGTCACGTGATTAAGTTGATACTTTTGTTTATTCTTATTCTGTTACTGTGAAGATAAGTGGCGCCTGGAAAAATATGCTCCTTATGTTTTTGTTTTTTGTTTTTGTTTTCCTGGCGACGCTTAAATATTTTATGATCGTAAATGGTTCTGGTTCTGATTCTGAACAAACTCTACTTTGAACTCCTTGTTTTAGTTAGTCAAATAGCTATGATGTTTGTAAAGTAAAGAATAAAAAAAACCTTTGATAAATTAGCATTGTTGTCAAGAACCACCAGGTTTATCATCATCATCATCATCATCATCATCAACAATTTTGTTGTTATTGTAACTCGTATATATGTATACTATGTGTAATGTTCAATTATTTTCGTACCCTTCTCCATTTTTTGCAGAGAGAGAGAGAGAGAGAGAGAGAGAGAGAGAGAGAGAGAGAGAGAGAGAGAGACCTCGTATTCCCATTAGGATGTAGGACACTTACTGAATGTGGGTTGCAGACGTTTTGTCCTTCACTCTTCCCTTGTCCTTTTTCTCGTTCTTAATACGGACATATTACAATACTCCTCCACTGTTCCTTAAGCCTCTGGCCACTCCTTTCACTAACTTACCGCCATCCTCATGTGGCAGTTTTGTTATTATTATTTGTCAAAAGCCTTCCTTGTATGTCTCCGTCATTGTTGGTAAGAAAGATGACAGCCATGTAGGGACTTCTGGGAAAGCTCCTCGCTCACTGGTGGGAGGAAAGATGAAGATAGGGATCAGGTCACGTTCGTCTGGAGAGAGAAGAATGATGAGAGAAGAAAAAAAGGCACTGGGAACAAACAAACAGTCGAATAATCCTTAGCAGAACGTTGTGTGTGTGTGTGTGTGTGTGTGTGTTCTCGGAAGACCGGGTCGCGGGTTGCCTACGAATTTCTGAAATTCATTTCTCTCTTTTTTGTCGGGATTTTCCTGCCGAGAGATAAAGATGTGCTGTTGCAATGAATTCCGTGACTCCATATTTACGGTGTGTGTGTGTGTGTGTGTGTGTGTGTGTGTGTGTATTATGTTTGAGTGACGTACGTATTCTCTTATGCGATTTTAGTTCATTGTTCTTAGTTTTTATCAGTAGTTTCCTGGAAACGTGAGCAGTTCATCATCTTGTATGGTTTCCTTGATTTCACTTAGCGGCAGGCAGTCACGTGGCCCGGGAAAGCATACTGGCTAGCAAGTGAATAGCGATGATTTGAAATTACCTGAAACCCAAGATGAATTTGTGGTGTAATTTGAGGACGATCGACAAGATGGCGGATTTCATGTTTGTGCGAGACTGCAAGTAAATTCCAACCTCTGCTCTTTCTTAGAAGAATCATGAGAGAAGTCATCCTCAGGACCAGAGCTTGTACTGAACCGACGTGTAAAACTTTGTCTCTATATAGTGAGGCAAAAGAAAGTAACTCCTAACGCGCTGGCGAACACCCATATTCCAATTCTCCTTAGAAAGGGTGTGAAATTACTTCTTTCTTCAGTCAGTCCCAGGAACTCTCTCGCTTGGCTTTCTTGCGTTTCGTAGATGTGAGCGTTACGCATTCTTGGCGGACCTTGGAGCTTGATACTGTGAAGGTCAAGAAGCCCTTAGCATTACGGAGAAATCCTCTTGTTTGTGTTGCAGGAGGCGGCGGGTAAGGGCAGATGGCGGGGTACGTATTAACGGGTCCCAGCGCACTGCATGGCCAGGCTGGTGTCTTAGCGAGAGAGCGTCCTTTATGGCCGCCGTCGTTGTTGTGTTGTTTCTGCGCTCGTGTGTACGGGAAGGCGGGGAGGGTTTAGTGTGTGTGTGTGTGTGTGTGTGTGTGTTTATTTATGGTTTTACTATCTATTTATAACACACACACACACACACACACACACACACACACACACACACACACACACCTCTGCTCTAGATACCATGACCTGTACTTGTTCAAGCTTAGGGTGATGGTGTTGTCCGTGGCAATCCTCGTGTGGTGAAAAGAGTTCAGGGCGCCAAGGAGTGTGTCTGTGCGAGTGATGAGGGAACTTTTGAAGGACATGAGAAAACTGACAGATGCTCGCATGGAAAGCTGTCTGACACTTCCTTGAACTGAGAAACTAAAGCATTTACAGACTCGCCCGAACTGTTGAACTGTGTTTTATTTAGATTTGATTAGAGTATGTTGAAAAATACTTTACATTCATATAGTTTGATCAAACGTGTATGTTCGGTTAAGCTTTTTTTTTTTTTTTTTTTTTTTTTAGTCTGTTCTTTGAATTAAGTCAATTTCCACATTGCTCTTAGGTATACATGTGCTCATTGAGTAATTCGTTTATAAGTGGCTACAATTTTTATCAAGCGTGTATATGTTTTGCGTTATTCATTTTTTTTATATTTTTCTCGATTTTTTTCCCCCTGTTCATTGAGTTAGGTGAACTTCCGACGTGCTCCTGAGTATGTACAATATGAACCCATTAAGAGTCTCGTCTGAAGATGATTGCAATTTAAGTACAATAGGAATGGCGGTTACAGATGAGTGTTCTCAGAAGCACTGGGATATGATTGGCCCTAATGGCTGCATGGGTGTGGCAGCTTCGTGGAAGGCGAAACTGAAAAGAATGTACCTGCCATGTTCCGCGGACCTAATGCGCTGTCGTAGCCTCTCGAAACGTTGGAATAGCGATGGAATTTAATACTTTCCCGCATGGGCTACTAAAAGAAAATAGAGTGCAATTACTAGCAAGAAATAATAGAAATAATAGCAAGGTTGCATGTATGGAATCTCAGTACATGTGTCGCTGTGCCAAACGTCCCGCCTTTATCTTGAATGAGAGGCCTTGGTGGGGCGGTGCTGGTGTTGTGTTGTCGTTAAGATGACAATTGAGGAGTTCCTGTGTTCGTGAGGCTGTAATGCCGGGTCCTCGTAACGAGTTCCCAGTACTTGTTAGGACATCGCTCTGTGGTGGGCTGAGGAGAAAGATATTTCCCATGGTTTTAAAAAGAATTACCTGAATTATTTGGTCATTTATGCGCAGATGTACGAGAGAGAGAGAGAGAGAGAGAGAGAGAGAGAGAGAGAGAGAGAGAGAGTGCGTAAGCAAATTATCCTCCGTTACAGTGGTTACGGTCCAATAGGGTTATGTTGCGTGGGCCGGAAACATGCCCAAAAAGATGCATACTACTCACGCACGCTCGTCAACACGAACATGACCGCAACACAGAGCGTCACTCACACTTACTTGTATTGGAGACAGCTGTTTGGTCAAGGAACGCCCACGCAAAAACTCAAGGATAGAAACACATACATTATTATTATTATTATTATTATTATTATTATTATTATCATCATCATCATCATCATCATCATCATCATCATCATCATCATCATCATTATTATTGGGGTGATTATTTTCAGATATGACTCTTTAGTTATAGTTGATTACCAAATTCATCCTCACAGTTTCTCTATAAGATTTGTGATACACGTTTAAATACACGTGAATTTTTAATAGTGATGAACCTTCATGTCCCAAGTTGGTTGCTTGATTTAAGTTCACTATTCTCTACTGACGACATTACCAAAGAAAAAGATGCAGTAGAAGGGGGAAAATCATTATGCTGCTGCTTCAATTTGTGGATCCGTATTAAGCAGGACATGAATTCCCAAATAATAAAGTGGTAGATGAAAAGAAGAAACTCCACTACCAGGCTATTAATGCAAGTCAATATGGAATTAGAATGTGACAAATCCATGGATGAGGATGATGGATGAAACGCTACGTCTGTGCCTGATGGCTTCTTGCAGCTTCCTTGTTTTCTTACGTTTTGATCGTGGTACATGCAATAAAAATATTTCCTTGCTCGTTTATTGGAGCAGGTGAAGGTAAAAATTTAATAAATGAAACACACACACACACACACACACACACACACACACACACACACACACACACACACACACTTGCATAATGCTATAGAAGAATACGCCCACCGCAAACAGCGATGCGTGCACCATTATACATAACCCATGACAGAGAGTCGTGCTCGCGCTATCACGGATACACAGAAGCCTTTCGAAGTTGACACGAACCTGCATTACCAACCATAATAACTTCGGGGAAAGTTTCCTAGCGTGACATCACAGTTACATTCCGGTGTCATCACGGTGAAGGCGGGAAAAGTCCAATGGCCACCTGCTTCCGTCAAATAATGCCATACTTTGTGCTGTGATTGACGGATGGTGGTGGTGGCAGACCCGGGATGGATCTGATCGTGTATCCATACTTCGGACTTTTAAAACTTGAAATGGTGTTGGTAAACTTTATACACCATTGACTGTTGGTCTTAGTATTCTTTCATTAAGTATTGTGGTTCTCTAATGTGTATTTTCTCTTTTTTACATATGTGTCTGTATTAACAATCTAATTTTCGTTTTGTAAGGCCCATTTTTTTTCTCCTTATTCTCCACGAGTGTTTTGCGTCACAACCCGACTACCTTATCCATTCAGTAGCGTAGAGCCGGACGGACTCTTAATACACTTGGTCAATTTTACCGAGTTTCGTGGCAAAGAAACTAAAATCATCCTGTCATTCCGAATTTTGCGCCATCACTTTTATCCTCCGGTCTCCCGTCGCCTCCTTCGGGGAACTATGACGCTCCAAGATCCTCAACAGCGTGATTACCTTGCCCCGTCAGCTCCAAGTGTTGCCTCCCCCACCATCCGCACTCATGCTGTTGATGACACCTCTCAAGTCTTTCTTTATAAGTGTTTTGAGAAAAAGATATAACTTATTTGGCTGTTATTTTGTTTGGAAGAATGTCATTACAAGAAATATCTATTGTTTTGACCTTTTTGGTGTGTGTGTGTATGTGTGTGTGTGTGTGCAGTGGTTAGGACGCTCGGATCACAATCGAGAGGGCCCGGGTTCGAGTCCCCGGGCGCGGCGAAGCAAATGGAAGTCTCTTAATCTGTAGCCTTTGTTCACCTGGCATTAAATAATTATGGAATTTAACTCGAGAGATTGTGACTTAGTTGTCCCGGTATATAGAGTGTGATGTGGTCTCAGTTCTGCCCGAAGATCAGTCTATGTATGATCCGAGTGCCCTCCGCAGGGAAGGCTAGCGAAACACAAACACATTTATGTACAGTCTACAATATAGAGTACTTCAATCTCTTCGTCGGACATTTTACACATCCCAGTGGTTTGCTTGAAATATTAGCCGTATTTCATTCAACATATCTATAAAGCAAACAGAAATGAAGTGCACATTAAGTTAAGCTTCACCAAGTAGCCTAATCTCATTTTTTTAAACCTCGCAAAAATGATGAAGTAACAATGTAAAGACATAAGAGCATTAACATGGTGGCTGTATTTGGTGACATAAGCAAAGGTGATGCATGTCAAGGAAATTAGCACATTCATTTATTGTGCAATCCTATCCTTTGTAGTGTGGAGTGCCGGTTGTTCTCAGTTCTGCTCCTTTCTCTGCCTTAAGGTGAGCGTACCACTTCTGTGTGAGAGCGTTTGGCGGTCGTTCCTGCCTTTATGAATTTTGGAGTTGCGTTCCGAGTGAACCATTGTTACAGATTTCTTGGATCTGGTAATCGGCGTAACACAAAGGTTTTCCGGCCGCGTCACCAACCCATGGCGGGGCGGGCGGTAGCGGCGGCTGTCACTGTCCTCCTGTGCCGTGCCCGGGCCGAAGCGACTCGGTGGTTTTGGGAATACATACAGTATACATATTGTTGAAGCAAGCACAATGAATTGAGTACTTTAAAACTATTAGAACTCGGTCTTCTGGAATCTCTCTCTCTCTCTCTCTCTCTCTCTCTCTCTCTCTCTCTCTCTCTCTCTCTCTCTCTCTCTCTCTTTTTCTGGTTTGTATAGATTGGAAAGGATTGATTCAGCTGTCAATATTTACGATACAGGGAAACTATACCTCCCATTCACAAATTCTGTGCATTTATTAAGATTATTGAAATAACAACATAGAAAGCATTGCCTTTATTTTAAAGAAAGTAAATAAATTGTTTCATTTCCGGGAGAAGTAAATATTGTTTATTTATTTTTCATTTTCTTTTTTATACTGTTGATCATATGATAATGGGTAAACAGTGTAGACATGTGTAAATTGGAAAACGAATAAAAAAAAAGCTTGAAATATCTTACTGTGGAAATATGAAATGGAAATTTGGTACCATGTAAAACAGTCTCGAGTATGGTGGTCAGTCAGTAAACCATTGCATGAATAAGGAACATCTGAAGAAAAAAAATACCCTCATTGTATGATAGTTTACTCATAATTGTTATAGAAATATGCATGAGTATTTAATGTATTGAATATTAACCCTTACACTTTCATATTGAAACTCTCCACTGTAAGTGTTTTACATAAAACTACAGACTCATGATGAGTATTTTACTTAACTCCATGATTTCAGAAGAGCAATCATGAAACACAATAAAGTAATACAAATTGACAAGAAATCAGATTATAAAAAGGCTGCCAGATTCAGAGGATTAACCATCTCTCTCCTTTGTCCCCAGGTTTGGCCATTGGAGCCATCGTGACAATCGTTTTCGTGTGCATTATCATCACTCTGTTTATCCTTGGCATATTCACCTACGGATGGGAGTAAGTACCAAGCCATATTTATTTGTCTTGGGTAGAAAGATTGATGTGTTACTTAGTCAGTGTCACAAAAACTAATATGGTATTAATGTATTAAGCTTTCAATAAATATGACAACTGATGACAAAGGATGTGCTTGTGTTGACTTTTATGAGTGGCTATTTCATAGTTATTTCAAATAAAAGTTAGATAATTGCAGCCATTTTTGTCATTTCAGTGTAGTTATTACTTGAAAATGTGTTTTCTGATGTGCCATTTTTTTCTTCCAACAGGCAAGTCAAGACTTTCATGCGCAATTTGAAAATAAAGCCAAACTTGCCAATTGGCCTGGTGAGTGTGTTGTTGTCAGAGTAGTGTGTGTGTGTGTGTGTGTGTGTTTGCTTGCCTGCTTGTTTGCCCACAGTCAAGTGCACTCTGTTCTGTCTTCATGTTTTTTGTTTTTTTGATGTATACATTACATTTTGAATATATATACTTTATTTCTAAGACTTTATGGATATAGAAAAAAATGATATTTGAACTGTAATAAAAAATTATTAATACTTTCAGGCTCCACAGAATCAGTCTCCAAGTAAGACCAAAAAGAAGTGGTATGAAAATATGTCATTAAGCAAAGAAGCTATAACAACAAACTCATCATCCTTCAAACCTTCAGAGAAGCAAGATGTAAGTGTTGATTCATCTTCACTTATTATCTGTGTGTGTGTGTGTGTGTGTGTGTGTGTGTGTGTGTGTGAGCTCGCTCGCATACTGTGTGTGTGTGTGTGTGTGTGTCACATGACATCATATGTGCCAGTTCTGATGCAAAGGTTTTCACTGATGAGTCCAAATTCTTCCTTGCCAAGAAGAACAGGTGTGAAGTGTATGAAAGGCCTTACTAATCACTAAGTCAGCTATAGTTGTTGATCACACATACAATGTATGACCTTCAAGATCATACTGCTTGTGAATCATCCTGTTCATATATGAATTTATCTGAATTAGTGTGTGATTATGTCACTAGATATCAATTAAAAATAAAGGAATAATTCCTTTGCTTTCTTATCACTTCAAAATTTACTTGCAATAAGAATATTCCTAGTAATAATTTCTCCTTCCATTGGTATATTCTTGCAAGCTGATTAATTTTTCCAACTGAAGCACCTCATTTTTTATCTTCTGTAGCCTTAACAGAATAAATAGTTTCATATTCATTTGTCATTGTAATATTATATCTCTTAGTAAATATTTTATTGCATTTAAACATCATAGATAAAGTGTTACTTTGCTACACAATAGTATATTTCATTTTACTATATGTAGGATTTAGTATTACTATTATTTGAAATGTGCATTTTTCATCAAATCAAGTAGTGTAGAGTTTATATATTACAGTACACTTCAAAATACCATGTCTTCTATGTTACCATCTCTTCTGTTGAGTAATCTTTCCATTTGTAACATTCTACACTTCCCAACCAGAAGACTTTCCTTGTAAGTTCTGACAAGTAATCTGCCTCAGCTTAGCATGATATATCTTGTACCACCACTTTTAAGTAGTTCAGAATTGCATATATATATATATATATATATATATATATATATATATATATATATATATATATATATATATATATATATATAGATATATATATATATATATATATATAATTACTCTAAATTTTCATGTTTTTATTCCTCCACATTGTCATTATCATACTATTGGTGGCAATCATTCCACCTGCTGAGTTTGCCATGGTAGTGATGAATCACTATTCTGCTGAGTGAGTAGTTGAGGGAATACAATCAGGTATTTCTGTTCTCTTCTCAGTTATTTTGAAAAATAATCCTTAGTTTGAGGTAATGAAAGCCAGTGATAATGACAGTTGTGAGTGTAATGCTGTTGACATGATACAATACTGTTTTTTTTTATAGATTGTGATACAATATTTTAGCAGTCCTCCATAGTGCTTGATCAAGAGTGAAAAGGAAGATTTCTTTCTCATGGCAGAGGCACATAAGCAAAATATAGAATGTTGAAAGAAAAAAGTTGAGATTTAGTTCTGATTCAAATGATACCAATGCTGTCCATCAGCAACATGAAATTAGTCATGCCATCTAAGCTCACAGTTCTGTTAGGAAGCTAGTTAATATAGTGTGCAATATTCTTCATGTCAGAGAAAATGTTCAATTTCATTATTTTAGCTATCTGACTACTATATGTAAAACATTTCCAAGTTAGTGAACTGGAAAATTTGTAATGTGTCACAGATTACTGAGACACATGACACACTGTACCATTTATAAAATTAGCAATATATGCATTGACTTCATGTTAGAGAACAAGTTTAAGCATCAAGCTTTTTCTTATATGTCTACACATATAGCAACAAGCATATGGTCTGGTAATTTTTTTCTTATATAATTTTAAAGGCATTTATCCACTGCTGCCTTGCAAAGCACTGCATAATTATATTCTGTAATGTTTTGTACATATATGCCTTGTAGAAGCACAATTAATTTATTTCTATTATTTTTACACCCCAGTATGATGGATTCTTCAGAAAATAGATTGATAAACAATAACTCTTAGCCAGGTCAAATAACATAAAATAAAGTATGTATTTGAGAGAAAATAAGTGTACAGTATGGGAGCTCATTTTCATACCAGTCTCATGTTGCCTTGTTGTGCCAGTCAAAACACATTAAATAGCATTTACTGGTAACTTTAGATGGAATATTGAAATTTCAGTATTCCTCAAACATAGCAATCAACTATTGACCATTGTCTTTTGAAAAGTATTCCTGTTAGCTTCCTTGGTGTGAAACAAGACAGACATTTAATTTCAACATGACTTTATGGCACATTGTACATAAGAATAAATCATCTGTATATTATATTTTCAAACATTTTTGCATGATGAGTATACAGTTACTCGTACAATAGTGCATCATTAATATTTTCATTATAATTGTGTGTGTGTACAGGGAGTCCTTGCTATATGAAAGTTTGGTTTATGTTGAAAATAACAGATATGATACTAACCAGTTAGTACAGTATCCTTTTTTCAATTGACAATACCTTTAATTTGCAGTTACAACATTCAAGAAAAGCATCAAAATTTATCAGACCACATTACCTTCATCTGCTTTTGTGTTCCTTAGTAAATCCGAATCTTTTCTTTTTTATTTTCTTTATGAGAAGAGGTTTATTTTGTGAACATAAACCTGTATAACTATACGACAGTAAGACTCCTTGCCAAAGAGGTGTTACTGTCTTATATACAGGAAAGTATGTTTTTGTAATGCAGAAAGTAAAGTTTTACATGGAACACCTAAAATAAAGCAGATGAGGCAAATTTGGGCACCACTGATCAATGAGAGTTAAGGCCACTGCTGCTGCTGCTTATTCTTCATTGTTCTTTCTGCTTTTGTCTCCCACACCTGCTTCTTTGATGGCAGCTGGACCCTGGAAATTTCTTTGATTGGAGCCTTGTTGATCAGCCAAATGTTACTAAGGGCTCTTGTTGCCATGTTTATAACCTGAGGGAAAAAAATTAAAATTCAGAATAATCCTGAATTTCAAGACACTTTATCAGAACCCTTACATATTACTCAATTCACCAAAAATTTAAACACAACCTGTTTTACTATGAGAAGGTTAAAATAACACATGAGCGTACAACTTTTCCACACTTTTGTATTTTGGGATATATATATATATATATATATATATATATATATATATATATATATATATATATATATATATATATATATATATATATATATTACACACACACAAATAGGAGTTTTTATATTATATACTTTCAAAATTACTTTATTTACTAAAGATGCTGAGTTTTGGTTTACAAAGAATTGAATTATTTCAGCTCATTGATTCTGGGAATGAACGGCAACACCGCAACTTCTCTGGAGACTCAGGGACATCAGTGGCTGACCCAGCAGACTCTTCTGGCTGTTCCACTGGTGGGGACTCTGTGTCCTCCTCAGGAAGTGACCGCATTCCCCCATCCTCAGACTCAGGAACAGTACAGGAAGTAAGTCATGTGTTTAGATTGTGCCCCACAAACATATGATTTATTTATTTTTAACACTGTATTCTATATATGACCCCTTCACAGATGTATCACTTTGCATATTTCAGAAACAATTAAGTTAAGAATTGAAGTTTCATTGTTTGGGTATTTCAAATTTGATATATTATGTGCTTCATTTATAGGAAACTGGTTTCACCTCAGAAGATAAGAAGTGGACAGGTTCAGTAAGGCTGAGGACTAACCCTCCATATGTACTCCAGGGATTGCCAGACAAGGTACATTGAATAATATGCCCTCACTGGGTATCTTTTTTTTCTTTTTACATCTCTCTATTCCCACCAAAATACCATAGCAGGTGCAATGACTCCTCCACTCTTATCTGTTGTGCACAAACTCATCATTCACTCCTAGCAGATCCATGTCCTGCTGAATGCCTTTACCTCATGTCTTCCAACTTGTCTCTTTCCACCAACTTCCATATTCTTCACCACTTTTGCTATACTGTTTTTTTCTGACCTTACATGCTCAAACCAGCCAAGTCTTCCCTATCTGAATTTCACTTCCACCTCCTTGACACCACATGGATTGTTCTCTCTTATTCTTGTATTTTGTATTGTAGTATTTATGTGTGTGTGTGTGTGTGTGTGTGTGTGTGTGTGTGTGTGTGTGTATGTGTGTGTATTTACCTAATTGTATATTATAGGGTTCAAGGGATAATAGTGACCTGTCTCCATATCTAATATTATCTAACTTTACCTTAAATTTGTACACACTTTCTGCTGTTACAATCTCATCATTCAGACTGTTCTAGATGTCCATTGTCCTATGTGGAAAACTGAACTGTGTGTGGGAGGGAATGTCTTAATATGTAACTGAGGCTAGATAGAAAAAGATTATTGCTGATTATTAAAGTATGTTTTTTTGTTTTTTTTTCAGGTGCCTAGCATGAAAGGTTATGTGTCTGTTGGTTCTGTTCCCAACCTGGCAGTATCAGCAACAGATGGAGTGTCCTCCTTACAGCAGTCAAACCCAAGTCTTGGTCTGGAACCATTGCAAGAGGTGCCCATGGGAGGCCGGCGTACTTCAACTGGATACATCAGTATGCCAACCAATGAGAGTGATGGGATGAGTTTTCCTCTGGAAGACTTAGGAAATCTTGTTCTTCCTCATGAACGACCACCAGGTGACTTTTTGGCATACTCACGCCACTGCACGCCATACAAGAAGACATCCGATTTCTCACCTTACTCAAAGGCTCAGTCACTACCATGGCTAAACACTGGCTATGTAGCAGTTTCTCAGGCTGAAGATGGTGGACAGACTGTGCCAGGGGCACAGGGATATGTAGCAGTAGGTGATGCCATGAATCTTATGAAGAGGCAACCATCTCTTCCTTCACTTCCTATGAATATCAGTAAACAACTAACCACACCTGATCAAGACCTACCTCCAGGTGCCTACTGCAAACTGGGTGCACATGGATCACCTGACCCACCCCCTAACTCCCTTGGATATGTTAGTGCAACTCAACATATGCCCATGCCCAATGCCTTAGCAATGAACCCTCCTGTATATAAATCTCCTTATGTTACTTGTGCAATGGCAGAATCAGTAGTGTCTCCTAAAAAGGAACCAAGAAAAACAACTGACTATGTTGCTCTAGGTGACACTCCAGATGGACAATGGGCTCACCCCATTATACATCCCATGACTCCAGAAGAGACGAGAGATGTGCTGTCTGCTCCTGTTGAAGGCTCCAGAGGTCGAGCCATACAACCAGTTAGGCCAAACAGCTCCGAAACAAATAACACCAGAAGGAGCAATCAGTTGGGCCTATCAGGCCATTCTCTATCAAAGCAGAGCTCAGGTTATGCATCAGGCAACGTATCCCAAGAAACGTTAACTTTCAATGATCCTCTTGTTATGTCTCCTAAGAAGCTACTAACACGTAGTTATGAGCCTCACTCTGTAGTTTACTCACCCCATCACAAGCCCTCAATGGTGTGAAGTTTGTCCAATACTAAACTGTATCATAGCAGTTATTGATAAATAACTTTTCTTCCACTTTCCTTAATAAGTTTTGACAGATTTTAAAACTTATTTTGTACATTACAAGTTATTACACTCATGCTTGAGGTGTCATTTTAAGTTACTGCATAATTATGCAAACTGCAAACAAAATCAATATCAGACTAATACTGATGGATGGACAGTGGATCTTGTCAGCAAGTGTTTGCCAGTGCCACTGATTTGTTGTGTAATTCTTAAGCTGAAAAGTGAACAGTGTAAATGTTACCTCACCATGAAAGGTGCATAGTGGAAGATGGGCCGGCTTCACTTCATTTATCATTTCTTTTTCTTTTCATCATTGTGGTACACTTTTAGAAAGTACAAAGACATATTCCCAATAGTTGGTTTCGTGCCAGTAGAAAGTGATGCATTCACAATCTAATGTTCCAGTGTCAAGTTAGTGTGGAAACTGATCAGGTAAAGTTACTTATGGTATTTTTAAATTGTGTGCCATGATAATATCTAGTAGATGAACTACTAGAGAAATTTGTGATTAATTATTTTATT
Organism: Callinectes sapidus; assembly: GCA_020233015.1. Taxonomy (NCBI): domain Eukaryota; kingdom Metazoa; phylum Arthropoda; class Malacostraca; order Decapoda; family Portunidae; genus Callinectes; species Callinectes sapidus. The sequence continues at coordinate 7,610,992 of CM035197.1, forward strand.
ACATGATTTCAAAGCAAATAATGTTCTCACATTCAAATTAAGTGTAACTACTTTTAACACAATTTTGTATATGGACAGTCTTGTTCACATCTAGTTTGTTGCTTTTTTTTTTTTTTTTTTTTTTTTTTTTTTTTTTTTTTTTTTTTTTTTTTTTTTTTTTTTTTTTTTTTACAGAGTATGTTATTAATTTACATCAGAAATTCTAAAGATTCTCCAAAGATTTTAGAATTGTGAGTATTGAAAGTTGTGAAAGTTTTGCCTTTTTTTAATTGATGGTCAGTTTCATGGTAAGCTCCATTGTTCTGAAGCATTGTTCTGCTGGTACATGAAAGTGAACCACTACTACATAGGATGAATGGGATGACAAGTGTTGAGGGTGACCCTGCACATGAGGCAGGGGAGGGTACCCAGTGTGGAATGTCTCCTCTGCTCAGTGCCAAGTATAGTAGACTGTGTGTTGAGAGAGTTTATGCCACATTTTTGAATGCTCAATATATCTCATTTTGAATACTCAGTTTCTGTATAGAAGAGAGATTTATGGATTCAGTGTTGTCTTATATGTTTACTGTGTGAGTTGTACTCAAAAGAGTAGGGAGTGGGGTGACTGATGTAAACCACTATGTGTTTTCCTCTCCACTACAGCAAGAAACCTTTAACAATTGCTTTACATGTCATAGGAACGTAAGAAAATGACAGAAGCTACAAGAGGCCATCAGGCTGACACGTGGCAGTCCCTGTTTATTTTTCGTTAATTCATTCTCAAATTATTTCACTGATGGTGAAGAAACTTGATCAGTGAGAGAAAGACTCTCTCTCTCTCTCTCTCTCTCTCTCTCTCTCTCTCTCTCTCTCTCTCTCTCTCTCTCTCTCTCTCTCTCTCTCTCTCTCTCTCTCTCTCTCTCTCTCTCTCTCTCTCTCTCTCAGTAATCTAGGTTTCTTTACAAGAGATTATGCTGATAGCCAAACCATTTCAAACCAACACACACATGCACACACCTCATGGCTCAGTGGAAACAGGGCCAAGTCTATGTTGGCCACCATGGCTGGCATAGGTTCGAACCCAACTAGTGGCTGGTCATCTCTGGGATTTTCTGCTCACAAGCAAGGAAGTTATGATCTCCAAGACCAGGGGAATAGCGTGTGTGGTATTTGGGCTCACAGCCCTAACCGAAGATTGGTAGTAATGAGCTCTGAGCTTGTACTGAGAGGGTAACAACTGGTAGTTGCAGGTCAGCTCATAATCGGGCCTTGGTTAACACACACACACACACACATACACACACACTTGCCTAGCCTAATGAAATGTTATCCAAGCAACTTCCCTCACACCTGCTTCTACCAAAACGTCACCCTTGTTATTGTTCACATCATTATTA
>CM035197.1:7614867-7622720 GCA_020233015.1 Callinectes sapidus
TGAGTAAGATATAACATGAGGACACTTACAGCACAGTTTATGAATACAAAATGTCAGTCATTGTGTGCAGAAGGCATAAGAGGGCAGGGCAGCACACCAATATCTATCCCCTGACAGACTGCCTGAGTGTTTCTTAATTACATTTTCCAGTGACTGATCTTTACTAGTATTGCTGGACAGACTGATAGTGACAGTGAAGTGAGGAGTAAAATCAGTGGTAGATCATACTAGCTTAATCACACAACTTTGGTGTTTATAGAAGTGTGATGTTGTGTTACATGTACCAAACACAAGCAAAATTATATATGGAGCATTAACAGTGCTACAAATATTCAGAACATAATTATTTTCATATTAAAAGGTGTTTTGCCCTTACATAACAACCTGCTATGTCTAGTCCTCAGCTGTAAGCTTGTACAAAGTTATTTTTAAAAGAATTTATTAATGTTATTCAACACCTGTTGCAAACTTTGATGTTGCTTTGCATTATTATTATCATTATTATTATTATTATTATTATTATTATTATTATTATTATTATTATTATTATTATTATTATTGTTAACTTGACAGACTATGTGCAATTCCTCACCAGAAGGCTCCCATTTCACTACCTTAATAGTGCATGTTATCTTTTTATTTAAAAATGTGTTTTGTTTCATATATTTAATGTTGTTGATATTTTGATTTGTCTATATTTTTCTCTTATTGGAAACTTCTGGATTATGTTCACAAAATTTGATACTGGTTAAAGTTCATACTATTGGAAAGTAATATATTCTCACTTGAGTCTTTCAAATCCATTTTTTACTGCTGCTATAATAACAAAAATCACTTTCACATTTGGACAATATTTTCTTTGAAAAATACTTCTGTTGTACTGGCTGTATTATGTACATGCCATTGATGTGTGTAGATATTATATGTCAGTAGCTAAAAATCATATTGTAAATAAGAAGTAACATTAATTTGAGCGGACTAGGTGTGGAGATCATTATACAGTATATATATCCTTGAAACTTGTGCCAAAGTGATTGGTGGTTATTAAGGGAAGAAAAGGTCTCTGTAGAGCTCCTGTTAAAGATACATGATGCTTTGTTCAAAATTTACAATATTTTTCTATAATGCTCTGCTGAATAGGATCAGTGGATTTGCAGTTGTATACTCAGCAATTTATATAACTTTTTCATTGAGTGCTTTCCTGTATGAAGTGAAGATAATTTCTGTAAGACTAGCAAACATCTATAGTAAATTGCTGAAATTACCCATGGAATGTTGGGCATCAAAGCCATGCAAATGGTATCCAAGTTACCATTTTGTCACAATCCACAATATTGATACTACAGTGTCTTGAAGTTAATGCCCTCCAACACATCTTATCTTTAGTTGTTCTGATATGCTGAGCAGAGATATTTGGTAATGTACGTAATAATTGAATATTTAGAAATGCAGAGATTTGTAATTGAGGGTTGGTGTAAGAATGTGTCTGTATTCTTTGTTAAATGGTTATTATCTATTGTGAATCTTAGAATTTTCTTACATTTTCCTCAGTCTTCCTTTCATCCCCTTTCCAGTAAGACTAATTCTTTTAAGATTAGCACTTATTGTTATACCGTGCAAATCTCTGGCTGCAGAACCAGCTATTAGTGTTCTGTCTCACCTGCAGGAAATTTGAACCCAAATTTATTCCTTTCAGAAATTAAAGATAGTACATGTTTAGAAAATATATACAGTGTTCAGTTCAGATTTACTACATGAGGCAGTCTTTAAACATTTCTTCATAGATACGTGCTCTAGATTTTCAGTGTAGGACTTTGGCTGTTGGACACGTGGTTGGTGTGCATCATATATCTAGGACTGAACTGTAATTAAGGTGATGTAAGTTGAAAATTATGTACAAAACTTCAAAAAATATTTTTGTTTGCAAACTTATTTTATTAAACATCTTTGCTTCCTTCAAAAAATAATCAATTTACAGAGAGAGAGAGAAGGGGGGGGATTCGCCTGTTGGCTGTCAGTAGAATCTCCCGAGTAGTCGTTTGGCGGATCCGTGAGATTCGGGTCCAGTAATCGGGTCCTGCCCACCCCTACTGATCTGACTCGCGGCCGTCGATCCTGGAGAGTGCGTGAGTGTTTCTGGGCGTATGTATGCAATGTATGTGTCTTATGGATTCTTTATTCAACATTTCATTGCAACGAAAAGTAAAAGAGTAATGGAGAAGGATTCTAACCCCAGTGATGGGCGCCGACGCTTGAGTATTCATTTGACTGCTAGACAGTCACACTAGTCAAAACGTGAAGAGACAAATCACGAAGTCATCCTTTGTCTGTGTCATTGTCATTACTTTTTTTATTCTGCTGTTGTATATGTAGGTGAAGCAACTACTCTTCATGGAAATATACAACAGGATATCAATGTATGAATTAAACAAGGAAGGCGGCTTGGACCGGCATAGCTGCTTCGCATAGCTGCTTCCCGCGGTCGTCATAAGACACCTTACTGTTACTCTCTATCCGATCTCTTCGCTCAGCAACCTAAAACTGAAGATTTCTATAAACATTGGGTATTTGAGCATGTTGCGTTGAAGTGTTCTCTGCACCAGCTAACAGTTCCTGCAGGGAAAGTGTTTCCTTTGTTCACGTAACGGAACGCACTAGTCATTTGTTGAGTAACCCCAATGTTTTGATCCCGGAGTGACCAGCCGAAATAACTAGGGGCCGGAGTGACTTGTTCCTGAAGAAGCATCGTGTAAGGAAATTGTGCAAGAGACAGTGAGCCAGGAGTGACGAGGTGACAAGGAATACAAAGGGGGGGACTAAGAGGTGACAAGGAATCAAAGGGGACCAACGTCACAAGAAGGTAAACACAAACACAGCTGAACCCTTGTGCGTACGTCATGGGGCAGGGCAGCAGTCAGTTCACCGAGGCTGAGTTGGAGGAGTACCAGGTCAGTAGTCACCTGTATAGCTGTGCATGAAGGGATGTATACTCTATGCTGAAGTACAATATATTCGTCATCGCTTTGATAGGCCCTCTCATTCTTAGCACCAGGGTAGAATAGGATAACCCCGCCACGCCCAAACACACGTAAACACACTGGAAAACATCGAGAATATGTCTATATACACCCTGAAACTCACACATAAACTATACATACTCAAAAGACACCACGCAAAACACACACACGTGAGGAGTGTTGCCATATTCCGGAGTGGAAGGCAAGATATTGTACTGCCGTTACCATCATGCCATATGCTCATTAGAGTTATTTTTAAGGTCATTCACTTTTTTTGAATTTCATTTACGTGTGTGAAGGAAAACAGTGCGATATCCACCCAGATAATGAAGAGGTGATATGTGTAACAATCAATAAAGAGGTTATTCATCTGTTTTACAAGCTACTACTTGCTCCTTTCTCATAATGTCAGCCATAGCTACATGTCCCAGAATGTAGTTACTTGTCTCGCATATCGTATCTAGTGGAAACGGAAGAGGATAAGGAGGAGCCAAACCACGAGAGAGAGAGAGAGAGAGAGAGAGAGAGAGAGAGAGAGAGAGAGAGAGAGAGAGAGAGAGAGACCAGAATACTGTTATAAACCTTTAAAAAACATTCTTAACCCCAGAAAATGCATTGTAATCCATTACCAAACCTTAATAAATGTAAAATATCCTTATAAGTAACGGAAAAATAATATTTCATCCATTGAATCCTGAATGCAACTAGTCAGAGCTGGTAACCTGCGTCCTATGAAACTACCTAAACGCGCTGGTTTCTGGCACCAAACCGGAAATGCTTTCTTAGTGCACGCACCCTTACACCTCGAACACGTAAATTCATAAATTATTTTAAACCTTCACTGAACTTGACCACGAAAGCTATGTCTGAATGGCTAATGTGCAAGCTTAATACCGTGGCTGCATAATGTGGCAAGATGAGCTTATAATAATGAGTGATAACGGTAAAAATGACCGATGAAATAACAATCCAAGATGGCACCGGGGGTTTGTTGTTGGATAACCCCCCCTCCCCTCCTATATAGGGGTGACTCCCTTAAATAAACACTGACACCGTAGGGGTAGATAGTGCCACAGCGCTCGCCACAGTCACCTTGATAACGTAGTCTAGCCTCAGTGATTCCATCTTGCGGCTTTAGTCCAGTATTAAGATGACACACTGAACACTGAAGCACCAACAGGGTATCCTTATTATTATGTCCCTAGATCGTTAAAAAATACTCGTGAAATCCCGCTTGTCACTTCCTTCATCTCGAGAGTCTGTGTGTATGGTTGTATGGTTGTAGGTATATATTTATGTATATATGGATGGGATGTTTGGAATGTGTGTGTGTAGAAATTACTGTAGAGCCTTTGGATCAGCAGCTTCTGTAGAGGACAACCAACTATAATGAAACACCACCACAGCAGATCAAGTTAATGTTCTGAGTGGACTGTGTTAGATGGAAGCTGTGCTGTAAAGAACATGTTATAGGTAGCCACACTGTATAATTATATTTTCCACATTTTTAAATTGTAGGGAACGCTATACTCTTAGCACATATACTAATTCAGAATACATCCAAGATAACCTCCCTTTCTTTTGCAGTATAGATACACAGTTTATTGTGAAATACCAAATATTCTTGCCACAACTGTTGCATTTTCTTTCTTAAGGTTGTGTTTGAGTTTCTTGAATAGGACCATTCAATTGACTTCTTTTTCATTGATATATATATTTTTTTTTTTTTTTTATTCATTATTATTATTATTATTATTATTATTATTATTATTATTATTATTATTATTATTATTATTTCATTTATTATTATTACTTTTTCCTTATTGTTTTTTTGTTTTGTTTTTTGAAGGAGGAAGTGTGAGGAAAACAGGTGTAGAAAATTTAGTTTATTAGTAGACTAGTATTAGTAGACACTGCTTTTCGTCTTATCAACTCCTCTCCTCTGAATGATATCCTATAGTTATTCGTATGCAGTATCCTTCACATCTCTGGGGAGGCTCCACTCATACAGCTTTATTGAACAGGGTGGAATCAAAAGCTCTGTTTTCTTCAGTTGGTCCTCTCATTCACTGTTGTTGCTCATAGAAAATATTCTTTTAGATGGGATACATTTCTATGCATTCAATTTTATTTATTTCGGCGTTTATCTATTTGTTTATTGATTTATGATATTATCGTCAATATGTTATCAAGGATGTTTTTCTCATTACATTAATTTGTGGCGCATTTCTTCATGGCTTTATGCACTCAGTATTATGTGATCTATCCTTTGTAAAGCTGTGGGGTGAGGACTCAGCACCGAAGGCAGGCCAGGCCAATCATATCGGGAGAAAAAAGAAAATAACACCCTGCGTCGATCGGGAGAAAACTCTTAATGCCATGGTATCCTGAAACAGCACTGCGTCACACCTTTACTACATTCTGAAGACTAAAGTTGAGTTTATAAGTTATAGTTCTAATATTTATACTATTTATACTATTACACTCTGCTGATCACCTCCATGGCGTCTGAAGCTGTGGTGGTAGAACAAAACCTTTGAGTATACGGGCCCATGATGAAGGTGGTGGGCGAGTTCACCACGTCGTTGCTGAAAATGATAACTGACAATTGTATTCCAATATTGTTGTATGTAGGTAGGCTTAGCGGAGAGACTGGTCGTTTCCCTCGTGTTAGAGGTCTTTGTACTCCCCAGCCATGCACATCATGGTGACTTCTAATGCCATGCTACTTCGTCAGCTACTGAACCATTTTGTTCAGAAGACTCCTCAGCAAAGTCTTCTTCCTCATCACTCTTCTGGACGAAAACTTTTCATCACTCAATCCTCGTGACAACTCCTGTCGTGCACTTCTACAAAATAAGCTCTGAAATGGTCTTATCTAGTTATTTTTATTTTTATTATTATTATTATTATTATTATTATTATTATTATTATTATTATTATTATTATTATTATTGTTGTTGTTGTTGTTGTTACTATTTTGTTGTATTAGAGTGATGTCTTCTGGGTGGCGTATCCCCGGAGGTCTCCACAGCCTTGTCTATACCAGTGTCCTTACTAACGAGCACTGTGGACAACTCGGATGGAAAGGCGGCTTTGTTTCTGCACCCTCGCGCCAGGTTGCAGAGGGAAAGACTTTGTGTGCATCCTGTCATGTCTTATATAAATTTGCTTGCAAGAATAACAGCGGCCACATTCTTCTTTGCATTTTTTCTAATTCGAATGAATAGGCAGTAATCCACCTTGAGGGGTTCATCGTGGTATTTTGTGCAATTCATTCTTAAGTGTTGGTGTGTTACTGTGCCGCTTGGTGAGTGCTGGTCGATCATCCCTGATTGTACTAGTTTTGCTTGTTGGAGTGCAAGCAGAACAACTAAGTTTTCCTCTTTCCTATTTGTAATCTTTGCATCTACACACCTCCGCCAGCTTTCTATATGTGGAATGTGAAGAATGAGTATGAATTAGAAATGTACTTAATGTTTGCACGTATGCATGTAGTTTTTTGTCTCCTGTGAAAGTCACAACTCCACAAGTGTCAATATTGTCAATATTTCCTCTGAATTCCTTGGTCATGATAATCAAGACGATGGCGAAGATTGCATTGAAAGTGTCAAGTCATGGTCCTTCACTTCCTGGGTGGAGGTACACGTGGTGAAAATAGTATGAAGCAGACCTACTTTTGCGGAAGATCAATGAGGAACGATGGCATGCAGGAAATAATTATATTTGCCTTCTAGCTGTCAGACGGCAGTTTCGCTCCACTTGTCTACATGATATTTATGCATGACTATAAACTTTCCTGCAAGTATCCTCTTCCGCAAACAGTTTTTGTGCCACTCTCGAGAAGCAATGTGTTTTCCTCTTCCCGAACAGCGAGCAACATCGCCATTGCTCACCGGTAATGACACACTGGGAACTGGTTTGAGCTGGTTACCGCGCTGCGGGCAGTAGAGGGCGTGCCGCTGGAACTCTTGCTCGGCATCAGCTTGTTAGATGTTTATCACCATTGTTCTCGAGAGCTGACGCAAAGTGCCTTGGCGGTTCTGCCAACGCGTCAACATAATGAAGGTAACTGAGACAAAAACTACAAGAAGCTAAAAGGCAAGTGTTAAAATTGTACATCGCAACCAGCCTATATTTTCAACGAAAAAAAAGGAAAATGTTTGGAAAAACACTTCGTGGTAGGGAGAGTTGCTACAAATAGGGACGTATCCTTCGTTAAACATTTAAAACCTTCGCTTAATAATAACACAGGAAGAGAAATTCAGGCACTTGCACAAAAACTTGTGCAAAAACAATAGTCATGGAGAAAGTTATCCGGTGATCTTGAGAGAGAAATAAGTAAGAAAAAGCAAAGCTTTGAAGAAATGTTAGTAAAGGTCAAGAAACTACGTTGGGCACTGGATGGTTGTAACGAGAACATTGACTCACCAAGTGTTACATGAGGTCAGGTCACCCCGGAGCGGCGTGTTCACGTGGCGACCCTCACTCTGCGTCTCGTATACACTATGGGCAAACATGATTATGCTCACACGTGGCCAGTGTTCTGTGTGTAGTGTGTGTGGAAGCGACAAGACAGAATAGGAAAGTGAGATGAATGGGAAAGAAATTTTTTGCAAAGAAAGTCTGTACATTCAGGATTTTAGGAAATGATCTATTTGGAGAGAATGATTTTTAGAGTGAGAAATAAAGAAAAGGTTTTGCAATGATGAATCAGGATAGCATATCTTAAGACTTGTTCTTTTTTTTTTTTCTGTGTGTGTGTGTGTGTGTGTGTGTGGGTGTGGGTGTGGGTGTGTGTGTGTGTGTGTATATATATATATATATATATATATA